>MQUG01003883.1:0-10111 GCA_007213375.1 Steinernema feltiae | reverse complement strand
TTATTATTTCTTTCAAGTTTCGGGTTCAGTTTGTTGTCTTCCGTCGATCCCATCGTATATCTCATCTTTTGATTTCAGAGTTGTTAAGCCTGCTGGTCCACCATGGGTCAACAACAATCTGGATTTGGAGGAAAGCGCGGAGACGAAAGAGGTGGCGGTGATGGGGATAAAGAAAAGAAGAGAAAGTACGAAGCTCCCATCCCTTCCCGTATTGGCAAGAAAAAGAAGACAGTAAAGGCCCCGATGCCGCTAGCAAACTTCCTGCGGTTACACCTCATTCTCGATGCCGCTTGAAGCTACTCAAGTTTGAGCGAATCAAGGATTATCTTCTTATGGAGGAGGAATTCATTCGTAACCAGGAACGCCTGAAGCCCCAGGAGGAGCGACAAGAGGAGGAGCGCACGAAGGTCGATGACTTGCGTGGCACGCCGATGGCTGTTGGCAGTCTGGAAGAGATAATCGACGATCAGCATGCGATTGTTTCAACGGTACGTTCACACTATGCTTAATGGGCGGCGCATTGTATATTTTCTTTTTTAGAACGTTGGAAGCGAACATTACGTTAACATTCTTTCATTTGTTGACAAAGAGCAGCTGGAGCCTGGATGTGCTGTTCTACTGAACCACAAGACTCACGCAGTAATTGGTGTCCTTGCTGATGATACTGATCCAATGGTTTCTGTTATGAAACTCGAGAAAGCTCCACAGGTAGCTTTGTAATTAAGGAATACATGCTGATCATATATTTATTGTATAGGAAACCTATGCCGATGTTGGTGGACTTGACCAGCAGATTCAGGAAATAAAAGAAGCAGTGGAGTTGCCGTTGACCCATCCTGAGTATTACGAAGAAATGGGAATTAAACCACCAAAAGGTAATCGGTTTAAAATTACGTCGAATCAATCTTATCGTTGTAGGTGTCATTTTGTACGGTTGCCCAGGTACAGGAAAAACACTCTTGGCCAAGGCTGTGGCTAATCAAACCTCAGCAACATTCTTGCGTGTTGTTGGATCTGAACTTATCCAGAAATATCTCGGAGATGGTCCAAAAATGGTTCGAGAGCTTTTCCGCGTAGCTGAAGAACACGCACCTGTAAGTCATCAATAGCAACATCGTAGTTCATAATATTTTTTAGTCCATTGTATTTATTGATGAAATTGATGCTGTCGGCACGAAGCGCTATGATTCCAACTCTGGTGGTGAGCGCGAAATCCAAAGAACGATGTTGGAACTTCTCAACCAGCTTGACGGATTCGACTCGCGAGGAGACGTTAAAGTCTTAATGGCTACCAACCGCATCGATTCTCTTGACCCTGCTCTTATTCGTCCTGGTCGCATCGATCGTAAGATCGAGTTTCCATTGCCCGATGAGAAAACGAAGCGACGAATTTTCCAAATCCACACTTCACGTATGCAACTTTCGGAAGAAGTTGAATTGGACGAGTTCATCACCGCTAAGGATGATTTGAGCGGAGCAGACATTAAGGCCATGTGTACGGAAGCTGGATTGTTGGCACTCCGAGAGCGTCGTATGCGCGTCACCATGGAGGACTTTAAGAAGTCAAAGGAGAATGTTCTCTACCGCAAGAAAGAAGGTGCTCCAGAAACTCTTTACTTGTAACCTGTCGTTATTGTACTAAATTATTGTGACTGGTATGGTGTAAACTAATATATCTCATTTTTGCCGAGTCAGATCTCCGTCGTAGCTTTGCAACAAAATTGTATTTCTGCATTGGATTGTGTGGTCGATTTACATATAGTTGTTTTGCAGATGCCGGACATTTCGCACGTGATTTTTGATCTCGATGGTCTTCTCGTCGACACGAGCGGTCCTACACTATAGCGAACACGGAAACCTGTGCATGTATCTAAATATCTGCAATCGTCTATAGCCTGATGTCGGCGTTTTCAGTGTTCGGTAAGGAGTTTCCGATGGAGCTGAAAGCGCAGATGATGGGGCGAAAACGAGAAGAAGCCATCAAGTTTTGCTGAACTACCACGGCCTTGAAGGAAAAGTTTCTGTCGAGGAATACGGAAACATTTCCGAGGCTAAATTGCACGAACTGCTCCCTAAAGCGAAACTTCTTCCTGGTGCGACAAAGCTCGTGGAATATTTCCACAAGCACTCTATTCCCATGGCTATTTGTACCGGATCAGCTTCCCCTGATTTCAAATTGAAAGTTCAAGAACACAAAAAAGTGATTGATTTGATCCCCTTACGGGTTCTTACTGGCGACGATCCTGAAGTTAAGCGTGGGAAGCCGGCCCCCGATGGATTCCTTGTCACCATGGGGCGTTTCAGTTCTCCTCCTGTGAGTGCATCGAACATTCTGGTCTTCGAAGACGCTGCAAATGGCATTTCAAGTGCACTCGGTAGGACAACAAAGGATAGGACAGAGGTGTTAATCGTTGATTTCAGCTGCTGGAATGCGAGTGTGTGCTGTACCAACGCTCGGCGTTCCATTTCCCGACGGAGTACTCAAGCGTGCGGACGTTGTACTAAAAACGCTTGAGGAATTCGACCCTGTGAAGTTTGGACTGCCCGCTGGATTGTAACTTTCGACGACCACATTCCGCTTTATGACATTCCCCAATTGTTGGTTGCCACTTATCACGTGTTGTTCGATTTCCATGTTACTTAGAACTCCGGCTCTCGGTAATAAATAGTATTAGACAACTTAACAATGTACACAATTATATTCACAAACAGAATGCTTAATAACAAGGAACCGGTGGGGGTTAGCAGGCAATATACTCGTCAAAGACCCACTCAAACGACCGATGTGATGAGGAGATCGGATACACGTACTCAAGGAGAAGGACAACCGCAAAACACCGAAGATGAAATCGCCACAGAAAGGTTTGGAGGAAAGTAGAATTCATGAGTCAGGCCATCATGTCACCTCCGACGATGTGTTCGTCTTTGTTTGATGACTTCAGAAGAGTCGCCATCTGGAAGTAAATGTAAAATCAGATGCCTTCAAAGCTAAATTTACCGTCCGCCTAAAGCTATTTAAGTTCTGCGTGAAGATATCCTTGTTGCTAAGTGTAACAGATTGCTCGACATTGGTCATAAGACTGATGAACGCCTAAAAATCAGTTACTTGAAGACTACATGAGTTGAAAATGACCTGCGAAATGTACTGCTGTTGATCTGGAAGTTGTCGCGCAATAAAATCGTTTTTAAATTGGTGGAAATTGTCAAGCTGCAACACAATAAGCCCTAATAACGGGCGTGACATCGCCCACTGGCACTTTATGTCGTCGAAAATCATTGCTCCCATCAGTGTTGAAAGCATCTAAATACGGGTACGCTTTAAGTTGAAAGACTAATTCAACTCACATCGGCCATAAGCTGAGGTCTGCTTTCAAGCGCCTTGACGCAGTTGTCGCCTTCGGGTTCATATCCGACAAAGTTTCTGTTCGTCTTTTGCCGTGAAACGCGTCGGAAAAGATAATCCAAAATCAAGTCAAGCGAAGTGCAACAACTTGAAACGACAATTGAGTCAAACGAAGCTAATCCTTGATGTATAGCCTCCAAGGAGTGCTATGAACACTTCCGGATCCAAATTCGATACATAGGGCATATTGTCATGTACCAGTGCATCAATGAGTGAATAAAAATTATGAGAAATCTTTGAATAGGCCTGAAATGCGGACATTATAACTAAAGCAGATACCACAGCCTTCACCTTGAAGTCGGCATCTCTGTACTTCATAAAGAGCTTCAGGAACACGGCCAACGATTCCTTTAAACACGCGTCCCCGTATAAATCGAAGATACCCGAAGGAATGTATGATCCATTCAGCGCCATTTTCATAATACTGAATATGATTCCAACATTCTTTAAACGGAGCTTGTAGAAGTTCGCTTTTGGAACATCTCCAAATTCAAGAAGTCGATTACCTGAACACCAACTAAGTAAAAGAGATTCAATAATTGCAAAACTACCGTAAGCAACTACGATCTTAGAAATTTCGCGAAACAGAAGAACAGGCATGCAAGAATTCATTTCGAACGAAAGTCGCTGCTGTTTGTTCTGCGCGACTTCGTAAATCAACTTCAAAATCGGAGTGGTCACTTCAGGGACGTCACACCACGCCTCCGTTGCTCGAAGTAGGAGAGTGAACACCTCCGGAAAACTAAATGAACTTTTCACAAAGTTATATATCGGATTTGCACTCACAGATAATCAAAAAACATTTTAAACGCTGCTTTGGACAAGCAAGCTCCAGATATTCCGCGTAAGTCACGAGCCAGACCAATTACCGCTCTCTGTAAAATTTACGAATTAGCCTATGATGCACGGTTACACACCAAAAACCTTTAACTGATCCTGATTAAAATTACCCATATTGTTTGTTTCAAATACATTGTATATTTCTTTGACAGTCTCTGTGATCGGTAGCATGAAGTTATCGAAAACTGCAACGTCTTCATCTATTGTCACAACAAGAAGACGCATAAGAGAAGCATAAAAGATTCCGCGTGTTTTCATGATGTGATAATCGGCATTTGGTGACAGAAATGAGAACACTTCGCCCTACAAATTAAGAGTGAAAATATTGGTACGATGAGAGCACAAGGACTTACAGTATGATTGTTAAGGATGAACTGAATCTCTTCGAGTCGCGAAAGACGCCTCACGCTGGTGAATCCAAGGGACAAATCGTTCAAAAGAGCAAGACTGGCTTCTATCAGCTTCTCATTGTGGCCCCAAAACTTCAGATTCGTAATTCTGCAACATTGATCTCGGTAAACTGTGATTTGCTGGACAAACTAACATTTTCCTCGCGAAAATGGACAGCACAGCTGTCTCATCATTGTACCCCAACGTACTACCTAGTTTTTCGTAGATTCTACTCGCTTTCTGCACTTGGTCACTTATGTACGTTTTACGGAACTGATCAAGTACATAGAGGAAGGCAAACTCTAATTGGACGCAGTCTGGACCTCCCTGCACACCGCTAACAAGACGACCGTCACTCAACTCCATCAGCTTCCACACCCTGTAAAGACAATCCCTGAACATTGAACACTGAACTAAAGTTACCTGCATATTAGATCTCCATCTAAGAGATCCAAATCTTCTTCGCCGCTAAAACTCGAGCGTCCATGAACAGCAGCACCAATCATTGTTACCATCCAAATCAGCCGCTTTCGAGCAATGAGAACTTCCTTAAAATAACAAATTGATAAGGTATAGGACAGAAAATTCTACCCACCTTGCTGTTATCTGTAGGATTTGTCGACGCGGTGAAGATGTTCATGCTAACATCGAAGAAGTTAGTCATCTGCTGGCAGGTTTGTTTGTAATCGCATCGTGAAATGACGGAGAACTGATCCATAATCTGGGAGACCGCACCCTGGTCCTCTAGTAGGTCATCAAGCCCTTCGACGATTACGGCCTGTGAATATCGCAGGCGTGATTCGATAAAGGTCTCGGCAATCCTGGGACAATAAAGTTGAATGAAATGATCGTCATGTGCCTTCACGTAAGACATTGAAGAAACCATTCGCTGCCAAAAAGCGAGAATGTAGTAGGTACTGTTAATGGAAAACTCGTACATCTGAACAAAACGCTCAAGTAAATCAATTGAAAACTGCAAAGTCACCCTCAAACTTTGGATTGTGAATTCAGCTAACAGCTCAACCATAGATTTGTACTCATCGACCTTCATCAATTCGCAAAGCTGATAGTTGCTCTTCAAACGCGAAATAACTCTACAAAATTCGTGGAATGCGGCCTGAAAAAAAGTGATGCTCAATACATTTTGAATTTGCAATAACATACAGAATCACGCAACTTCTCCGAATTTTGCATCACTTGCTTAATGCCACCCACCAGCTCCGATAAGTACTGCTGTCTTTCGTTGTTGTTAAACAGAGTGCGCCTAACCGAAGCTAACTGGACCAAATTCATGAAAACTTTGGCACACAGATCCATCGGAAAATGCATGTAGAGAGAGAAAAACTGTTTCAAGAGATCTCCACCAACAAAGTCTGCAAAAGATCGTTTAGAGGCGATTGTTTGGATTGTGGATATCTTACAAGTTCGCCAAGCTGTCGGAATCTGAACTGTAGCGTTGTCTTCGGCCGACTCGTCCGTAATACTACCGATGAAATCAAACGTCAAACAGTTCAACGTCAACTGCAGCAAAGCAGCCGCCAATTGGTGTTCGGTTGGAGTGAGCGTAGAATTCATCAATTTAAACAGCATTGTGGTCGATGTGTCAAAAATGTCCAAGAGATAATCATCTCTAAGAGATCCCAACAGTTTCCTCTGTGCAGAAACGGAGTCAACCGCATCAAGCTAAAATAAGATCCAAGTAGGAAAGCGGATAAGATTGATATTACGCTATTCATATCGGCAATCAGAAGCGTGATTAGCTGCACTCCGAGCAAAGAAACCTTTCCCGAGTCCTAAATTCACCGTTACACAAGCATCCGCTGTCCAGCCAAACCTTGATCAATTGAATAACATCCTTCAAAAGCGAACGAAAAAAGTGACGGTTCTCTTTATCAAGATCATTCCAACCAATTTTGGTGATGCGGGCGTACATCTGGCACAGTGAGGTAACCACGTAAGCAGGTAACTCATCAAAATGTTGAGCCAAATAATTGAGCAAATATGTACCTGAAAATGAGGAGGAACGGAATAAAACTGTGACAAAGGGCAGACTTACAAAGCTTCATGCGGTCTTCAAGTGGTACTCCAACCTTGTTCGAAAGCAGTTTCATTAAAGCTGTGCTCGCGACTAGTGGAGCGTAAGGCATCTAAACTGCCACAGATAGAGTATGTGATTACACTTAGAACCCACATTTCCCCGTTCAAGAAGTAAGAGGCATCGTTGCAAACATTCCGGCGAATTAACCAACGCGATTAGGTTCTCTTCGGCGCGAAGCCGGGACTCCTGATTCACGGATTCATACAGCTCCTTGCTAAGGTTGTTTAGAACCTAAATAGGCAATCCATTGCTGAGAGAAAATAAAAAATCAAGCCCATGTTCATCGTTTTCAGTTGAATGTTGGCCCGTTCATGCAACTTACCTCCAACTCGGAATCCATTGTGCCGATAAAACTCCTAACGCTCTTCTGAAACGACTTCGATGTCACAGAACTCGATTGAAACACCAAAAGCGCGTTATTTACATTGAAATCGCCCTTAGCGCCGAGAGAAAGCAGATATGCGCTCGGCCAGTGCCCCGAAATTCGCGTTTGTGATGTTGGTCAACCACACACCTTCTAAATCCGCGATTTCCTTTGCGTTTCCTCTTCGAAGTCACTTTGCCGCATCATGTGGATTCTCAAAAAGCGTTTCGAATTTAAATTTTTGAAAAAACAATCGGCGCGGGATTACAGCGGAAGTTGAAAGCGGCGAAACGATGCGTGCGGGAGAGTTGTTGTGCTGCGTTTGCGACCACACGTTTCCGAAGCTTCCAGCTGTAAGCAGTTGATTCTTTGCAGTCACGCGGGATTCGAGTAATGAATTTATGTTGATAAATATTCTCTCATGTTCGATCGCGGCGACTATTTACGTAGCGCTTTATATAAAGCTGTCATTTACGATCTGGAATTTTGCCGGCGGAGTTGAGAGCTCTTCTGAACAGTCCAAACGATGTAAGAAGACATGGGGCGCCGACGTCATTTTTGCAACACGATCGCCGAACTTGTCGGATTTCCAAAAATCAAAGCGAAAATGGAAATTGTCCTCCACGCAATACGATAAAAAGCCCACGAAAGTCTGTTTGTTGCATTTGCGCAATTCCATGTGCGAGAGTTCATAGAAAAAGTGATAGACGCCCGAGTGAAGATGTTTGTTGGTATCTATCGCTGTTCCAGGGGTCGTCCCGGCGCACTTGGTTACAAAACACAGTCCTTTTTCATTTGAAGGCTGCTAATAGTAACCATTTCTGAACGCGCCGCAATGACTGCAAGTTGTATGCTTTCATCTCCTGTTTCAACAACATTTACTCCGGGCTAATCTACGTTCAATTCAATAGACAATTCGATGGCAACAGAGTTAGTCTTCTGTGGTGACTACTGCGGCACGAACAGCGGCGGACGGCGCCTGGGACAGATGGCGGAGCACTCCGAAATCATGCAACTTCTGATGAGTTTCAGCGTTGCCAGGGCTTCCTCCTCCCCTGCCTGACCAGGGATATGTCCTAATTCGTGCGTCGTCGACTGAAACGTCTCTATGGGGATTCGTTTGTTTTGCTTCGAGCTACCTGGGCGATTGTGTACCAACAATCCATTTTGCAGCATCGGCACGGAGTTTCAAGCGTCTGCTGAGTGGAACAGCTCTCTGGAACGTTACCTTTCGTGGGATCGCCCAGCGGATTCGCTCGCACTCCTGAAAGGGTTCGACTCTTTTCTTCGAGTGGAGATCAAGAAGCGCCTACCTTCGAACACCAAGCACAACGCTACTACGGACACGGTGACATTCAGCACGAATGTGATTTGCGATTTCATCGCTGAAGATCCTGCAATTGCGTAATCAGTTGATGGAGTTCAGTAAACGAGTGGATTATCGCGAAAGGGAGCCGGAGGAACCAGTTGGAGCGAAGGTGAGAAGCGAGGACGAAGAAGCATTTATGAGGTGCGCAGAAGGCATTTCGATGGAAAGAGGCGTGGCTGATGCCGGAGAGGGGAAGGGCTTAGAGGTCTTCGAATCCGTTGTCCTCTGGGCTTCGATGTGAGGAGAGGTGACGACGGCACGCACACGCATTGCGAGGGATTGCTGTAATCTGGCGATGGGAAATTAATTTTGCTCTCAAGTTTACGATCGCTTGCGCGTAAAATGTTCCAATTACCGGGGAGGCGTCGACATCATCAGAGAGACTCCTATCCGTGCACGCTTAAACGATGACGTCCACGGACCATGTGCGGCCTTGATTGATGAGGGCGAAGCAGAAGCGATGAAACGCAAAGAGGAAGAAGACGGGTAATCGGGGCGCGTCTGGCAGCGTGAAAAGCTGGAATCCGAATTATCATCGAAGTTGATTGGCGTTTGCGAAAATAAAAAGGAGATTGAAGGGTGCGAGGAAGAGGAGGAGCAGAATTCGGATGTTGTTTTGCGCCATCGGTACGTTTGGATTTGACATCGATGCCTGGAATCGCCCTCGACCGGAACTCTGTCTTAGTCAGCTCGCTGTCCCGGTCCAGATGCCACCGAGCGAGAGTGAAGATGACATGAGAACGCACTCCGCAGTGCGGGTTCAGCAGAAGCAGAAACATCGTGGAGGAAGTTTTCTGGTGTTTCTAGTGCTGCGGAGAGGAACATCAACCCTCGATCTTCTTGCTCGAGGCGATTTCCCTCTGAACTCGCAATGTTTCACCCGTCGCGTGTAACACCGCGTCGTACGATTGGATTAAAGATTAAATTTGCGCTGACCAGAACAAACAAGATGCGCGTTTTTCGAGCCGAGGGCCGATCGGGAGTCGGAGACGCGTTCTTCTCGATGAGCCGGCGATAATGAGCCGAAAACAAAAGTGTTAATTTTCAAAATAACATTCCGTCTGGGAAAACACTGACTCAATCGCTGTCTTCGTTCCTTCACGCAGCACGTAAGTGAGTGACACTCCAGGCTACCGTAAGCTCGCTGGATGATGCGGTGATTTGCACGCGCAAATTGCGTTAAAGATCAATTAAATTACGAGGCCGGTGGTCTTCGAAGTGATTTATCGGCGCTAATTGAAAAACATGTTTGACACCCGAGTAACCGCGAATCGGATGGCGGTCGCGTCATTTGGTCAGCTATGCGAGTCGCATGATTCGAGGGGAACGGAGCTCTGGATAGATTCACGCTGCAGGTGCCTCTGTTGTTGCGATTCAACGGAACAAACGTCCAAGTCTTTGTCCGCTCAGATTCGATCTGATTTCGCTCAAAAATTGGATTACGTCGCTCGCAAATACGCAAAACGGCGTTTGTTTTTGCGGAAGAAGCGAGAACGAAATGGCGGAATCGCGCGTTTATGCCTAATTCATGAGTGGTGCAGTGAGAATTCAATCCGCAACCTCAGAGCTGCATTCTTTGTTGCGGATTCATGGAATCAAGACGCCTTCAAAACGAATCCTAATTACGAAACGAATAATTTATGAGAT
>MQUG01003882.1:0-13083 GCA_007213375.1 Steinernema feltiae | reverse complement strand
ACCTTCATCGTCAAACGCTTCGTTAGCATTTTTTTTAGACTTTTGAGCTTTGCGACTCTTAGTTGTAATAACTTTTTCAAAAATTGCAACTTACACGAATCGTGCTCGCGCAGATCAACTCTCGCGTTCGGTACCGTATGCATGTTGCAAATAACTTGGCCCATGACGGTAATATTCTGCAGATAGCCATAAGCGGACGACGCGCAGCAAATCAATAGGAAAGAGACGATTGGGGACTTCATTTTCGGGACTGAACAGCCGTCGATGCGGCCAAGTTTTATAGAAACAGAATTCAGTGGTGTTTGACTTCTAACGCGACGCTTATTTGTTCAACGAGTGATCTCAACTTCTGATAAGCGTGTCTTCTGAACCCGCGAGAACCCGTTTTCGCGCGATTTCCGTTTTCACCGTTGAATCATCGATCACGGAAGTGAGTCGCCAAGGTCGTCGCAGGGTGTAAGAAGTGAAAATGTTCCATTCAGCCGGCTAATGAGGCGTTTCAAGCGCGGCTATAAAGCGCGAATGCGCTTGTCTTAAGAAGCTAAGAAGCGTCGTTTTGTTTCAGACATGAGATCCCTTCTTACCGTAATCCTGCTCTTCTGCTTCGCCGCGTGCGCCTATGGCTACATGCAGAACATCACCGTCATCGGCCAGGTCATCTGCGACAAGAAGACGCACGGATTGAGCAAAGTGGAGCTCCGTGAGCGCGATACCCGTAAGTTGAAGTCATACACTGTAGCGCTCAGCTAATAGCTCCATTCAGTTGACCCCGATGACACCCTCCAGGAGGTGACCACCGGCCGCGACGGCAAATTCAAGCTCTTCGGAAAGGAAGACGAGATCACCAAGATCGCGCCCTACCTCCGCATCACTCACTCGTGCGACGTTCCCGAGAAGAAGGGCAAAAAGTGCGTCCGCATCTCGGAAATCGAAATCCCGCAGAGCAAAGTCGGCCAAGTCTACAACATGAACTTTGTGAACATGAACATCCACGGTCACTCTGATAAGGTCAAGTGCACTTAGAGTGAGCGAGAGGTTGTTTTTTGATGAATTAATAAACAGCGTTTTCTAATTGGTTTTCTTCAAATACCGTATTAGTTCACTGTAAGCTCTTGTATTGTAGTCGGATCAGCGAATGCTGGCTATCACCGTGTGACACTGAAGGCCTAAGCAAAAGAACTTGGAGCCGGACATCTTGGCGCCAAGATCGGTTACCTGGCTAACTTTTTGCCTGATCGTAAAGCGCTTAAGCTTCGTTTTCTTGTTAATCGTACCGTAACTGCCGTAGGGTTGGGCTGACTCGCACTTAGACGCGTTTAACCTGGCACAAACGTATCAACTGAGGGCACTGGGAGAACATCGTTCTAAGCACTCCAGGAGATTAGCGTACCTTTGGTTAATTTCTAAAATCCAAACAGATTATTTGAGTTGATCAAAGCTGTTGTTTCGTCAACAACAAACTCACACCTCCAACCGGCATGATCACCAATATTGATTGTTTGTTTGTCCGTCAACGACAGCAACGAAGCGCGATGGCAGCGCAGCGGTGCGTTTTTGCATTTTCAGTTTGATTTTGTCGTTTTTTCTTCGTTTTGCGATCTTTACACTCTTTTCAGAGATGGAGCGAGTTGCATTTCCCGGCTTGAGCAAAGAAATTTCACACGCCAAAGCGCTCTTCATCAACGACAGAGTGATTTGTTCTCTGGATAGGGAATTCACATGGTTGAACCAAGACGCTGACAATCATGCGACGATTGGAGAGTTGATTGTGTATCGCAGAGAGAAGCAGGAAACGATTTGCATCGAGCAACAATTTCGGGATCATTTAGTAAGCATGCGAGCGGTGGGCATAGCTGAACGCTCATTGTAGATTGATCAGCGTCTTTTCACGCACAACAATTCGCTGTTTTACAAGGGCAGAAATGTACACGGAGACATACAAATTGCAAAAATGATGCTCGTCAATGAGAAGACGTTAGAATTCAAATTTTTGGAAACGTGAGTTCAATCTTAGTTTCATTTTTAGCTTCCGACTTTCGGATTGTTCTGCATCTGATGACCATTTTTGCGAAGCAGGGCAACTTGGTGACACCGACTTGGCGCCAAGAATCTGGGTACCCGGCTAACTTGGTGCCTGGTCGTAACTGGCTTCAATGTCGTTTTTGGCAATATCAGACTATATCGTGACTGCCTTAGACAGTCATGATATAGTCTGACTGGAATAGGCTGACTGGCTGACTGCCTTAGTGGTTTCGCCTAGTTTTTGGCTTACGAGGTTTCGTAGAGCAACTTTTAGAGGCGTTTAACTCGCCATCAAAAAATGCCAAATTCACAAAAATTCAATCCATGTTCTAAATTCACTGGGCGCCAAGTCGGCGTCGCCAGGTTGAAACGTACCGTCCTGTGGCACTTTGTTTGTTTTTCTCATCTCATATTCGCGCTTCCCAACAATGTGTGTACCTAAAATTTCCAGTCGTTCCCTGCGACCTTGGCTGAGTAGAGATTTCTTGGGAATTTATGAACATTATGAAAACGGCGCAATATACGGATTTCCAAGTACGTGCGTTTCAGTCGATTTGTGATGATTTTCAAATATTTTGTTTCAGTGGGACGATACTGTGCGTCATTCACTTCCAAAGGCAGATTGTTCATGCTGCGTCCGAATCTTAGAAAAGTGTTTTCAACTGCGCTCAACGATAGCCTAACCTACATTGAGCACAACATAGCCTCACCACAGCTGGGTCTCCACGATTACTTTGATGCTTACGTTGTTGAAAGCACTGTATTCCTACTGTCATTGACAGCCAGAAGAAGACAATTTCTGAAATTGGATTTGCGGTACGTTTAGACTTTAATTCTTGCTATGTAAAACCGTATTTAGGACATTCCAGCTGACCGATGTCACGGCTGAACTGCCGTCCACTCTCATAAAGGCACATGGTTACGGCTTTCACAAAACATGGCTCTATTGCACATCGCGGAAGCTGAACGAAGGTGAACTCTTTCGGTTGGATCTGAATCGTTTGATCAACACGAAACAGTTGGGGAATGAACTTCAACAGCAAAGTTCTCCGCCTTCATTGGAAGTGAGTTCTCATCGCTCTGTACTCTCTTCTACATAAGCATACATCAAGTGTCCCGTTTGCTTCGAGCCGCTGATCGCGCCAAAGGTTTTCCCTGAATGCGGTCATTCCATTTGCGTTGACTGCGAGCGGATGATTGCAGTTGATGATTTGCTCGCGAAAACAAAGACTCTGCGTTGTCCGGAATGCTGCACTTCTACCGTAATTGGAATTGAAAAGTCACTACCGACTAATTGGGCGCTGAAAAGTAAGAAAACCGAGAGTTATATCAGTTTACAGTTTACTTTTAAGAACAGGAAAATTCCGATTTTTCGCAACGCAAAGAAACCCTGGAATGTGACAACTGCAAGGAGATGCTCAGTGAGGAGAAAACCTTCACTTGTGCTTCATGTGCGCAATCGAATGATAAGCTAGAGGTAGGGTTGGTGCTGTTGGTACCTACATTCATCGCCTTCAGATTCTTCTCTGTGGCGCTTGCGCTTTGAAGAACCACACCGATCACATCTCCAAAGTTAAACCAGCTGTGTTCGCTGACCCAGAGCTCCGAAAACGGCGGCTAGGACACATTTCTCGCGATCCAGAAGACCCGAAACGTGAAGAGCGATCGCTGGGCGACCAGATCAGCCAGCAAGTGAAACAAGAACTGACCGTTTTCTTTGCGGATCTTCAAGAAAACTACAACGACGTGATTGATCGTGTGACAAAGGTGATGACTGCAGGTTCAATCACTCAAACTGCTCTGGAATTAGAGACCGACCAAGTCTTAGATAATGAGCTGAACATCAATACGGTAATCACAGTTGGAGTCAAGAATTGCAATTGTAGGTTCATTTCAGAAAATCCAAAAGTTGGCCGATTGGAAGAAGGGCCTGGTTGATCAGATCTGCAAATTGAACGATAGAAATAGAGTGACTTAGCTGAATGACTTCTCGTCCTGGTGATATTGTAATTGTACTGGTTGTTATGAGACCAAAATCGTTTCGTTTTGATAGAATTAATTTTGATCGTGCACGAGTAAACAATAAAGTCCATGTGAGCTTGGAATCGGGGTTTGTACCAGGTATGTGTGGTCGGTGTTTTGGTCCCGGTTTTTATTAACCTGAATTTTAAAAACTGATCATCTTTACTTTATTTTATGATAACGGGTTGATCTAAATGGCAGCATTGTGATTGTTATGATTGCGAGTGGAAAATTTCAGCTTGATTTGGTTAAAATATTGCTCAGATGATATTTATTTATTCTGTTGTTTGTTGAATCGTTCACGACTAAATTATATTCCCGTTCGTCAAGACAAATGATCTAAAAACAAGCCAATGCCGGAACTTAAATGATATGAAACAGCGGAATCCCGGACAAAATGTCCAAAAAATAATGTCCAAAGACAAAACGCCCAATGGACAGGATGTCCAAGATAAAAATGTGCAAAGACAGAATGTCCAAAATTGTCTTTAAAAAATTTGTTCAATGCCAAGTGTGGTTTTATAATGTTTTCTGATCACAATAACATAGTTGAAAGTGCAAGCTTTATCCAAGCTTTCCATCCAAGCTTTTGTGTAAGCTTGGCTCTTAAGTAAACTTATTTTTCAGGTCTGTTGTGTCATACAAAGCCTTTTATAGCAAATTATGATTTTAGTAATTTTTTTTGGACATTTTGACTTTGGACATTCTGTCTTGGACATTTTGTCCGGACACGAAACAGTGTACTAAAACAATAAAAAAGAAAGTTAAGCGCATTCGGTAGGTGGTGTGAGGCACAATCGGTTTCTACTCTCCAATTGATCGATCAACCTCATCACTGCCGCTGTGTTTGTCTGTTTGTCCGTCGCGCGCTATTGCTGTTGTCGCTGCGGTGCATCCAGAGTGCGTGCGTAACGTTTGTTTGTGGTTTTTGCGCTTTTCAGAAATGGAACGAGTCTCACTCCCTGGCTTGCGATCTGATATTGCGCGTGGACAAACGCTGTTTGTCGACAACGAAGTCATTATTGCCGGGATCGGGCGTGGATCGATACAACGATACAACAAGAAAAAAGGCGCCATAGATCAAAATCAAAGTAGTTTCTACGTCAAAAGCCAATGCAAGCAGGTAAGAAAAATGTTCAAAAATCAGCAACTGCAAATTTTATAGTTAAAAACATTCAAAAATTCAGGAATCGGGCCATTGTTATCGTGAATCGTATCACCGTACTACTGCATTCAATGGATCTGTTTGGGTTACAGGGTGTGACTTAAATGCAAAGGTCACTCAACTCACCGAAAACGACCATTTCAAGTATCAACACTACAACAGGTTTTAGGAGGGTTTGTTGTGCTAGTTTGTAAAACGATGCATTACAGCTATACAACCATTCCATGGGAGCTTCCTTATCTGACCAGGCACGGCATTTATACCAACCTTGATAGTGACACTGAATACAGTTTTCCAAGTAAGTCGATGAAAAATTGAGTTGAAACAAATTCAATGTTGATTTTACGCTTACAATTTTACTATTATTGGTCATTCAGGCGGCCACTATATCGCATCCTTTGTGCACAACGATCGAATCTACATGATCCAGAAAGCTGCAAAGAAGGCATATTCCATTCCTGTCGACAACAACGCTGACGTTGAAGAGCATACGATCAAGTCTAAACTCCTATTTAAGAACATATTCAAGTTGAATTCCCTTGTGGTGCAGGACACTGTTTTCCTGTACGAAGGAACTGGCCCCTCAAAGTGCCTCTATCGACTAAATTTAGCGTAAATATTAGCATTTTATTACAGTTACTGTATGTTGAATTTAGGACGTTTGAATTAGACGAACTAACCGGTCAGTTGCGAGATCTCTCAAAGTGCTTAGCGTTTACTTTACATGGAACATCACTGTATGCGACCTCGAAAGAATTGAACGGAGGCGAACTCTTCTGGACTGATCTGAGCTGCTTTGTTGAGTCAGACGAAGAGTACGGTATTGACAGTTTCAGCGTGCAGACTGTTCCGGAGGTAACAAACACTATTTTGAAAACAATTTTGCTTAAAAATTGCAATTAGTGTCTAAACTGCAATGAACCCATGAAAAATCCAAAAATATTTTCGTTGTGTGGTCATTCCATTTGCGGGGATTGCGAACCGAAGATTACTAAACAGCGCAGCTCCGATTACAATGAATTGACCTGTCCGGAATGTAAACAACAGAGCTCATTCCAATGGTACATAAAGCTGCCGGACAATATTGCTTTAAAAGGTAAACCTGGTTATACTATATGATTAACGTCCGAAGGAGTTTACTATCATTCGAAGAGATCTCAGCGGTCCACGGCACATTAGCGCCGTCCAAAAGACTTTTGTCTCCCAGCACTAAACAAATGGGGCGCTTTCGCTCCATAAAAGAAGAAGAGATTCGGTGTTGTTGAAACCAAAATGGATTTGGTATTGTACGCAAGACTGTAGGTCAGAAAAAGAAATGTTTTGTGGTTTTCGGTTGAGGAAAACTTGAAACTCTAGATTTCGCACTACTATCAATCGCCGCGCTCAGCTTTTATTAACAGCTTGAGCGTAACGCGCTGACCAGCATTTTAGAACAATAATGAGCTCAATGTACATCACACTTGGCCCTTAACGATATGTCCAGCGGAAGTAACGCATGCTTAAATAAGCTTTTTTGCAGAGGAACGAGTGCGAATTGCGAACCGAGAAACAGCGATGAAAGTACCAAAAAAGCCCAAGAAACGAGAGGAACCCAAAGAAGAGAAGAAGTCGTTGCTTCAATGCCAATATTGCAATGATTTGCTTGTTGAAAGCAAAACGTTCAATTGCGATTTCTGTGCGAATCGAGATGTCAAACCAGAGGCAAGACTGATATCTGTACTGATTTGCTTCAACTCCCCGTTTAGGTCTTTGTTTGTGGCGCCTGTGTAGTCAATTTCCACATGGATCACTTTGCAAGTGTTAAACCGGCCGTTTTCGCTGACAAACAGAGCTTAGAGAAGGAGCTGGGGCATATTTCCCGCGACCCGGAAGCTCCCAAACGTGAGAAAAGCGCTTTAAGTAGCGAAATTGCGCTGAAAGTTAACCAAGAACTCGGCGTCTTCTTTCAAGACATGCAAGAAAAGTACAAAAAAGTGAACGAGCGAGTGGAGAAATTGAAATCAGCTTCTGCGATTTCACAGAGAGCGCTGGAGCAAGAGACAGATGGAGTTTTGGACGACGAAAATGACATCAATACGGTAGGTGACCTTAAATTGAATAGTGCCACAGCGTTTCGTTCAGAAAATCCAAAAATTGGCTGATTGGAAGAAAGGCCTTTACGACTACATTGCCAAACTGAATACAAACAAGAAGTGTTGTGAGACTCACATTAGTGCTGCCAATACCTCGATTTTCTAATTTTACACTACCTCAGATAAAGGAATTCAAGTTACCCCAACCCTTCGGTCGTTGTATTTAACATTGTCAAACATCAGTTGATTGCTTAGAACCGAATTTAACGCTATCATTGTCTACAATCGATTGATTTTAGGATCAATCCTCTCACTCAGTTGACACAAATTCAATCAGATGCATGCAGTTAAATTGCAAATTTGTGTTGTCAGTTTTTTTGTAATCTTTTTAAACAATAAACATACGATAAATAAGATATGTGCGAAATACAGCTCAATTCCTTGATTTAGCTTGTCTGCAAATCTATGACTGCTCTCCTCTCTGATAACGATCTCATGTTAGAGATAAGTGACTCGTATCTCAGTTGAATAATGGTCATTTAAGGTTGAATAAATCCACTTTCCGTGACCGCATCGAAAACGTAAAACCAAAGTATTAAGAGAAGTAACGAGTATAGCGGTTGGTTCACATATCGTTTAGTGATTCATTTTTGGTTTGGTCATAAAACTAACAAAAATGACTTGGAAAAATGCTCAGATTGTTGAATCGTATTGCTGCAGTGATGACAGCGCTCGACGCTTTTAGTTGCGTTAAGTTTCAGCTATATTTTATGTTAAAACATAATCAAACAGTTTCAAGCGGAAAATTACGTTGCAAACCAAATGTCTGTTGTCTCTCGTCAACGTGATGTAGAGTTCATTTTTCTTCTCGTATTTGATTACACTTAGCGATAAGACTCGCAACAGCGACGTGAGCTTCGATCCACTGTTTTAGTACAGCGACTGTTATGGAAAGAACGCGTTTTCCGGGTCTACCAGACGAGATCGCAAGTGCGAGCAAGTTGTATGTAAATGAGCAAGTGATTTGCTCGCTGAACGGGTATGCAAACTATTGATCTCGCCATTATCGTGTCATTTTAGCAGCGAAATTATTGTTTACGACAGGACCAACTGCAGTTCCTTCCAAACTAGTTGGGTCTGCGCACTGAATTGCACTGAAAACAAGTGTCGATTGGAGGTCTTCAACGGATCTTTATTTCTACTTCGCTGTTCTGCTGACTCGCCGTCGAAAGTTGTCATTGATGCGCTACAGGGAACCCTATTTTACCAAATTGGCCAGTCTGTTCTTGAAGCCTTGTGTAGCTTGTTATGCAGTAAGCATTTAGGGAAGAACTGACGATTGAGTTGGCGCATACTCAAAACAGCGATGAGAATCGACGAAAGTTCCGCTTTCCAGGTTTGTTTTCAACGTCGCTTGCATCTACAAAAAATCAGCTGTAGATCACGAGTACCGAGCTTCGTTCGTCCACTCAGGAAGGCTTTACCTGTTGCATCCGAACTATCAAACCGTGTATTCAAGTCGTCTGAACAGTGACTCCAATCCACGTTCAAACAACCTTAAAATTCACCAAGAGTTTGACCACTTTTCGTTTCTCAACGCTGCCGTAATCAATGATACTGTATTTCTATATAGCTTGCAGTGGGCAAGCCTCTTTAAATTGAACTTGATGTAGGATTATGATTGATCCTATTTGCAGCTGCATCATCCACTTTAGCACCTTCGAATTTGAGGAGATAACGCGCAAAGTTCCGGATTTGCCACACTACCAGGGGTGGACAATTCACGGATCACTTATTTATGCAACTTCGCAAGATCTCGAAGAAGAAGAACTCTATACGTTCGACCTTGGTTGCTTTGTAGATGAGGGCGGACGTGTATCACCCGAGAATTCAACAGAGGTGAGCAATCAATCTATTGTGTACTTGACAAATCAATGGATTGCAGTGTCCGGTGTGTTTCGAGCCTTTTGTGAATCCCAAAGTTTTCCCCGAATGCGGTCATTCCATCTGCGAATGCTGCGCAGAGAAGATTTCAGTGGCCGATGTCCTGCAGCGAACAAAAACCCTCACTTGTCCAGAATGTCGCGTTAGCACCGTAATCGGAATTGACAAATCGCTGCCGACAAACTGGACTTTGAAGAGTAGGATTTGACCTGAACTGACAGTTCAAGGTTCTTTTATTTAGAGCATCTTGTAGCCAAAATTCCCGTTGCAACGCCATCGATTTCGATTCAATGTCATTATTGTGAAGACCCGCTTACCGAAACGAAGACTTTTGAGTGTCAAAAATGCGCGAAAGATTTGAATTTGGTGGAACTTTTGCTTTGCGGCACGTGTGTTGTAAAGTACCACGCGGATCACATGCCGAGTGTGAAAAGCGCCATTTTCGTTGACAAAGAAAGCAGAAAGCAGATAGTTTTCTACAACCCGCACGATGTTGATGGGCTGGACAGTGAGAATAGCAAACTAAGATGTGAAATTTCTGATGCAGTAGAGACGCATTTGAATTGCTTCTTCGAAGAACTCAAATTGAACTACGCAACTGTGAACGAGCAAGTGGAGGAGCTGTTGGCGAAAGCGACGATCACGCAGAAAGCGTTGGCTAACGAGTCAGTAGAATTAAACCGCGGAGAAAATGAAATTGAAACGGTAATTGCTCTAGAAACTATTATTTAGAAGATTACAGTAATATTGCAGAAAATCCAGAAACTGAAAGACTGGAAACGAGCCCTCTTTGAGCATGTGGCTAAGCTGAACGGATTGGATTAGTGGATCATCTGATGTTCTGGAAATCAATCCATTTACTTAACTGCTTGATAAATCTGCGTACAAACATTACAATTTAAAGGAAGTTCATTTGGCTGCGTTCCTCATACCGTTCCAAGTTGCCCTTCAGTGCATCAGGGCATTTCTTGGAACTTTTGCTTTGCGGAACGTGTGTTGTGAGGTACCACGCGGATCACATGCCGAGTGTGAAAAGCGCCATTTTCGTTGACAAAGAAAGCAGAACGCAGATGGTTGGAAGTGCCGGAAGCCGAGCAGAGCAATTTGAGATGTGAAATTATCGACCGTATAGATGATAAGCTCGACAGCTTCTTCGCGGGCATCAAATCAAACTATGCAAGTCTTAACGATCGAGTAGCGGAGCTAATGGCGAAAACGACGATCACGCAGAAAGCGTTGGAAAAGGAAACAGCAGAAGTGATGCGCGGTGAGAGTGAAATTAAAACGGTAATTGCCAGAACTACCTAATTGATGTACTGAATTGTTGCAGAAGATCCGGCAGCTAGATGACTGGAAACGCGAACTCTTCGATCATCTGGACAAGCTCGACGCAGTACGTTAAGAGATCCATCTAGCGTTCCGGTTATCACTCATGCTCCTTCCATTTACCCGAACATATGGACTGTTTAATAAATTCCAAGAATAACATTGCAAACCAACTAATGAAAACTTATCGATTGATAGAACTTCAAAATCGTCTTTTAGTGTATCAGGGCATTTTCTAAACTAACGAACTGCGCGAAAGTTGACTTCACTTGAATGCGCAGAAAGTCGTCGAAAACGTTGTTGCGATCGTGAACGTAGATGTGCGAAAATGCGTCATCAATCAGAGTAGCATTGTTTGAGAGGCATGAACCAAAGTCGCTGAGCTCCTCTTTCTCGGTTGCGTCGATCTTGAATAAACAGAGCAGCGCGGCCGTTAGAAATGGATAGGCATAATCCATGATTTTAATCGTTTCTTTGTGCGAAGTTTGAATGAAACGGTTTGCTCGACCGCCAATTTCGAGCATCCGAATTTGAACATATTTCTTGATCAATTTCTCCATTTCTTCAAAATTCAAAATTGTGCCTTTGCGGAGATCGGAAAAACCGTAGAACCAACCGCTTCTGTCGCGAGTAATTTTCAGCGAGAACGAGCGACGATTGTCAACATGGTCCTTGAACGCTGCTTTCCAGATACGGTACTTGGGTGAATAGGCACGAGACAGAAAGGTTTCAATAAACAAAGTATTTCGGATTCTCATTGCAACGGCATCGCAGAATGCGTACGGGACCGAGTCCATCGTTACGCGAACGCGTTTGAATGCAGATGAAATGAATAGATTTTTTGTGAATTTGCGATTTGATCAGATGTGAGAAAGTCGGTAGAGTCAATCGAGGACGCCAGCGCAGCACAGAAATGGAAGGTGCGATCGCGTTTCATTTTTTTACCGCATTTGCACCATTCCGTCGTCAATGTGGCAGTCAATCGCACTGCAAATCACGATAAAGTGAAAGCAACAATTACCTTGCTTCCTACTCTGTGGGCGCAATCGCTGTTTTAAGATTCATTGACGAGGTCAGAATGTTCATATCGTCGAGAACGGTATTTTTGAAGTTGCTTTGTGACGTGATTCCAAAAACCATTCTTTAAACCTTTGTTCTTTGTAATTTCAAAAGGCAATTATTCCTAACATAGGACTAAAGCGCAAAATCTAAAGTTGAATTTCTGCTTTCCTGGCCCATTCTGGGTGGCCTACCAGATGTGATTGCATGAAGATAGTTAGCTAATCAGCACTGCATTAATTTAAAAAGTCTAGACAGCAGACAATGTAGACAAAATAGAGTAGACAGGAGTATACAGTAGAGAGTGAAGACAGTCTAGACAGGAAACAGTGTCGGCAATAAACAATGTAGACAAGAGACAGTCTAGACAGTTCTATGAGCATGTACTAATCGGCTTTCATAATCATTACACTTTTATCGTTAAAAAATGAACAAAAAAGAAATTCTCTACCGAATTACTAATCGCTGTCCGCTCTCGGCTCTTCTTCTTCTTCGTTTGAACTCTCCTACCTCGTCCAACTCCAAGCTTTCAAATTGGCATTTGCAGTTCAGCAAACCAGTCGCTCAAGTAAATGGTCCACATTTGAGGCGCTTTCCCGAGAGCAATCAAACTCTCCTTCTGCTCTTGTAAGTTCACGTAAAAGCCCGTTTTTCTGCTTCCAGACGTACTTTCCGCATTGGTCGTACTTCATTCCCTCCACTGCTCTCCGTTTTCCAGCTCCACGTGCACGGAACGTCGTGAGCGGGGCGGATTGAATTCGTCTTTTCGGAAATTCTCAGTTCTTCATAATCAATAGTGGAAACAGCCATGTAGAAGTTGCGCTTCAGGCAACAAGTGTGTCGTAGATGTTTGCAAAGAAACTGAAATCAAAACGCTGTTTGCGGGTCATGAAGTCCAAATTCAGAAGCGAAGAGTCCCTCAGAGCACGCATACTCTTTAATTTGATCCATCAACTCGTTTGACAATCCTGGACCTCTCAACTGCAGCCAGTCTAGTTGCCCGAGCTGCATTTGACGCCGCAGGAAGTCTTCCAGTGGCCTCTGGTAGCTGTCGAACCGAATTTCGCGGAAGCCTGTTTCGCTCCAGAACGACAGCATTGCGATCAACGCGCTCTCCTCGATATCTCTGCTTGGGTTGAACGTGAATCGTGCGCAATCGGTAAACGGAACGCTCTTCTTTGCGCGATCCTTCATCTCCTCAAAGGAGCATTGGTAGGACGAGCCCGAGTCACCCGAAATGAAATCAACCTCAACTATATGTTGGTACTTGCGCGCAATGTCAAATCCGAAAATGTCCTCATGGTCATCAGTGAACGCGTAGGACTCCACGTATGTACTCCATGAGTACGGCTCGTTGAACGCAAACATCATATAAAAATCGTCTCGTTTAGAGTCGTGGTCCTGTAGAACGCTCTTCCAGACGTCAAACGTGCCAGAGCTAATTGTGGCCAGCTCAGCGGTAAATTCGTGGCA
>MQUG01003881.1:0-70872 GCA_007213375.1 Steinernema feltiae | reverse complement strand
TTTTTCTAAAATAAAAAAACGTCTTTTGTTAAATAAATATTTTTGGATAGTCTCCTCTAGTTCCCGTTTTTCCAATTGAAATTGAGACGTGAATTTTTGTCTTCGCGGCACCCAGTAACACATTTTTTCGCGTTCATCTCATTGAAAAATTCTGAAAATCGTCTGTCAGAAGGTCTGTTTATCTTTTTTTTTGTCATTTGAGCATTCATTTGTCATTCAGCAAACATTTAAGCATTCAACGACATTTTAGAATTATTATTATTTTTGTGTTTTTTGTCTTCGAGAATCACATTGTCACATTCCAGAGCTGCTTGTCAGAGAAGGTGGTTGGTTATCTTTTTTGTCTGTAAACATTGTCTGTCAACGACAATTAATATTATAATTTTTGTTTATTATGTTGCCTTCGAGCAGCATATTACATTTCAGCGCTGCTTGTGGGAAATTTAAATTTTTACACACAAAGCCATTACAAATAAATTTTTATCTTGAATTCGAATAAACGAAATCGATTGTTTTTGTTTGTTTTGTGTTTTTTTAAATACCCTGAACATTAAAAAAAACCTAGACATCAAAATTTTGCTATTGTCTTTAAAGATCAATCAGATAAAGATAAGCGATAAAGATCAATCAGAAGTAAAATGTGTATCCTTTTATCATTCAAATTCTTGTTTTGCAGTTCTTTCCCCTTCATGCGAACACTCCGAACAACCGTCGTACAACTCAGAGAACCTACAATAATTTTTGATTGATCTTGAAGCGGAGATTCTGAATTGCAACAGCATTTGTTTTTGACTTAAATTTGTTAAATGTGTGAGTAAAGTAAAGGATTCAAAATGATTCAAACAGCTTTGAATATAGTTAACTTTAGAAATTTTTGGAGACCTTTTTTTAAATTGACCAAATCTATCAATTAATTTGCCAAATAGTTAAGAAAGTCAAATCAAAAGAGTTTTTTTTTTTGGCGTTTTGCAGCTAAAGCAAAACATGTTTTTCTCGCCATCTGATTTATTTTCAATCGGCTCTGATTTATTTTCAATATTTTGAAGTCTCTACCGTCAAAATGACCAAATTAAACAAAAAAGAATTTCATACTTTATTGGTAATACTTTAGTGCCACCGTAGCCGCAATTTGCGCCCATCATACGCTCTTGTAATTCAAATTTACTTTAATTTGTAATAAACAGAATGTTTAATTTGTTTAAACCAAATTAGAATTAGAAATACTTAAAAAAAGTTACGGTTTTTTAGTTTTTTGGGTGAAGGATTTTTTTGGCTTTTTGCAGTTGAAGCAAGTTAGGAACATGTTTTTTCGCCAACTGATTCAACAAATGTGTAAAAAAAAGAATTTTTTGCGGGTTTCGTTCCTCGTAACCGCGATGGTTCCCGTCAAAAGCACCAAATTTCGCAAAAAAGACTTTCAAATTAACATTTTGCGCTAAACGGAATGGATATACACATATTTTTTTAAACCATCAGTCAACTAATTTTCTCGCTTTCCATTGTTTACACTGATGAATTTTATACATATTTTAACGATCTAAAATCACTGTGCGGATTAAGATTCAAATAAAGCACATAGTTGCGGTGTTTGCGGAGATTCCTCAGCTGAACTGCACCAGCAGTTTGCTTTCACAATAAAGCTTAAGTCGTTACCTGTGTGAGTAAAGTAAACCGTTCAAAAATGATTCAAACAGCTTTGAGTATAGTTAACTAAAGAAATTTTTGCATATCTTTCCTTAATTTACCTTTATCTATTCATTAATTTGCCAATTGGTTAAGAAATTCAACTCAAATTTTTTGGCTTTTGGCAGCATGTTTCATGCAACAAATGATGCAAAGAAAATATTTTGAATTCGCTACTGTCAAAAAATAAATAAAATGCGTAATTTTTATCTTTTAATTTCTTTGTGGCATTGTGGCATTCAGCGCACAATTATTTTTAGAGAGGGAAATAGCGTATCTTTTTTAAAATAACGTTTTTGGCGTCAGAAGTTGTTGTCGATTTACGTCTCTGGTAAACGAAGTAACTCTAGTAACTGAAGCTTGCAGTTTTTTTCTGTTTTATTTTTGGCAGAAACATTTCAAGGCAAATTGATTTAATCATTATTTTGTCCAGGTGTTTTTTACCATAGATGAAAGCAGTCGTTTTTTGGGCCATTATTATAAGAACTAATTAAAATGCTATTATTTTTGTTGGCTATATGCGGGTACTTGGTGAGTGAAGCCGCTCTCTTCTCACTTAATTGAAAAAAATCATTTTTGGGACTTGCACCACATGCCCACAAATGGAAACAAAGTAGCTCATCATTTAAATTGAGACAGAAAAACATAATTTATTACTTAGAAATATTTTTTTTTCCATTTTTACAATTTACATTTTTGGACTACGGCTGATTCCAAACAGTTCCACATATCCGGTATTCTGGAGTTTTTCAATTATTCAACATCTTTAATTAGATCATGCTCATTGACTTTTCAAGCATCCATTTTTAAATTCCCCGTGTAAAAGATAAACCTATGTAAAATATTTTTTTGTGTAATGTAAATAAAATAAAGATCTTGATCAGTCATTCACTTGTAAACGTTGAATTATTATTTTTATATGCATCTGTTTGATTAAATCGTAACTGTGAGTCATTTGGACCCACCAAGCGAATTTTTTTTAATTCTCAAGTTTATTTTTTGCATATATTCAAGTTAAACATTGCCTAATTCCACAATACAATTTTATTCGTGATAATAAAAGAAAGTTTTTTTGTACTTCCTCGGCTCCTTATTTGCGTAACCCTAACGCTACCGGCATGCTAGTTCCGGGCGCGAGCACAACACTGAAAAGAGCAGCTTGGTGGTCTCAGCAGAAGATAACATTCATTTAAAAATGTTTTTTTTAAGAATATGACTTTCAACTCGTATGATTAGTTTAGCATAAATGATCCCATTTTATCATTTATTTTGGCTTTTTCATATCCGTTTCATGCGTGTTTTGTCGTCTTCCGGTGAACGTATTATTTTTGTTGCTTTCTTCAGCATTCTATGAAAGCAACGATAATAAATTTCGATTTTTTAAAATTTCGATTTTTGAACACATTGTTGTTCCGTACCTTTGATTATCTTTTGTGCTTTCCAAATTCATCAACAAAAGTTTTCAATAAACTACTTTTTTTTTGGAAAATGCGGCATTAATCCAAACTTTTTAAACATCTTGAATTTTATCTTTTAATTTTTTTTTGCACTGTGGCATACAATTACAACTACAAAATTTTTGCTTTTTTTGCTGTTCCAAATTTAAATTAAATTAAAATTAAAATTAAATATTATTTTAAATTTTTACAACCACAAATTTTATAATCTTTTTTCATCTGTTTTTGGTGTTTTCTTGAGCTTTCATGTTAATAACCTTTTTTTACAAATTTAAAAACGTCGAATTCACAATTTTGGACTTGTTATGTAAGTCTTAAAAACAAGTGAAAATATATGTTTGCCAAATCGCCAATTTTGACGATCCGCTACAAACACTTCAGGTTTTAGATTTAATATTTTTGTTCCTTCATATCTAATAATTCGTTAAAATTTTTGTTTTTTTGTTGGCAACAAACTACAAAAACAATGTTAAATTTAAACTGAAAACCAAAATTTTGATAATGCACGTGCAAAACGTCAAATTTATTAATTTAATTTTAAAAAATTCATTTTTTTGAAATCCAACTCAAAATCCATCTAACAGGCGGTTAAATTTTTTGATTTGCACAAAGCTTGCTGTTTTAAATATTTTAAAAATATTTAATGAAATGAAACTTCGTAACTCCGCTTGTTCTCAATAACTCTATCCTTGCCACGGCTAAATGATATTATTTTTGATATTATATTATTGCTATTTGATATTATATTAATGATATTATTGCGGATACTTGGTGAGTGAAGACATTTGGGACGGGCTCTGCGTACCCACAATTGAAACCGACGTAGATTATTAAATTGAAACAGAAAAAAAACATTCAAAAAACATCCATTCCGAGAATTTATTACTCAGTTTATTAAAAAATATTTTTTGTTCCATCTTTTTGTTTTACAACCATGTTTTACATATTATCCTTGGGTTTTCCGGTTTTTAAATTTTTGGCAATTGTTGTAGCTAACTAAAAAAAATATTTTTTGCCTTCGATGAGCGAATTGAAATGACTTTTTAAAATTTGGATTTTTTGAACAGTGGTTGTTCCGAAACTTGATCTGAACATTTTTGCAAACCGTGCAAATGTGCTTTCCAGATTCATCAACAAAGGTTTTCAAAAATAGGCCTGTTTTTTTTATCCAAATGGTTTGCTTTTTTTTAAACAATTTCGCAATTAAACAACCGCAACCATCGTTGAAACTTACAATTTTGAGCATTTTCGGTCGAAACCAAACAATGTAATTAAATGTACATTATCGTTGTTTTGCGTCACATTTCGGGGCGGCTAAACGCGGTTCTGATTGAGGTGTAGCGGCTTAGAGTTCGATCGCCCTCGCGCGCGCGCCGTTAATTGAAACTCATCAACCAAGCGTTTTATAAAAATTTTTATAAATCTTTTACTTAAAAGTTTTATTTTTGTACAATTTTTTGCCTTTTGTTGCAGATTAAGTTGCCATAATTCATAATTCATAAAAAGGTTTCTTTTTTTGGCTCTTTGAACACGTGTATTGGCTCTTTTCTTTTGTGCGAGCGACTGTCAAACGACAGTCTAACAATCAAATAATGTTTTTGGTTGAATGATTTCAAAGCCCACAGATCTTTGTAACTATTAACTTTTTCTGGTTGCAGCAGACTGTCGTGATATCCTGGGACAAAGTATCAGTAACTTCAGTAACTAATTTTTTTTGCAGGTAGTCTGCTCTTACCACTATCGGCTTGGATATTTGAGGACAACAAGAACGCTCTTGAAAATTTTAGACATTTTGTCTATGGGCTTTCTTAGTTTTTAGTATTTATTTCTTGAAATTGTGAAGCTAAATCAGTTTAGTGAATTCCGTCTTAGCAAAAATGAAGTACCTCTTAACGTTAACGTTTAACGTAAAATACGCTGCATTACTTGTTTTAAAATAGTCAATAATAATATTAACAAGTGAAACAAGTCTTCTGGAAAAAGTGCTAGGAAGTTGTTACCATCTTACCCCATCAAAAAATGCGTTTGATCAGATTGGACTATGCTAACAGGTTGTCACGTTCATAATTTTTGAAGTTTTACCGGAAATAAGTGATTTAAGACACTTTTGCAACGATTGTTTGAATATTTGGTAATTTTTGACCAGTGGATTGTTCTTTAAAATATTTAAAAAATAGTAATTTCGGATACTTAGCTGAAGGAAAACAGCCAATAATATGACTATTTATATATCTGGTTTACTAGTTACAAATGCTAGTTACAAGGTTAGTATTTATTCTAGCAATTAACAAATACATTAATACACAATACACACGTGCTGTTTCAAAAACCAAGTTTTATTAGATTTTTTTTTAGCAAATGTACGACATAAGCCATATGATTGTTTGAAAACTTGGTAATTTTAGATCAGTGGATGTGCTGTAAAATATTTAAAAATAGTAATTTCAGATATTTAGCTAAACGAAAACAGCCAATAATACGACTATTTATATATCTGGTTTACTAGTTACAAATGCTCCGGTTAGTATTCATTTTAGCAATTAACTATGAACATTTCGTTTCATGAAATTTTTTTTTTGAGGTTCTTTTCTTTGATAACGCAAATTGCTAGTTATTTTTAGGCTTTTAACGGTTATTTGTTCATGGCACACGAACATGAATCAAATTTGTTTAGCTTTCTTTTGTCACAATGCGGGCGACTGTCAAACGACAGTCTAACAATCTAATAACTTTTTTTGGTTGCATGATTTCAAAGCCCACAGTTCTTTGTAATTATTAACTTTTTCTGGTTGCAGCAGCAGACTGTCCAACGTGAGAGGGTCCAACATCTAAGGACAAAAGTATCAGTAACTTCAGTAACTCATTTTTAAAGACAGACCGGCAATTTTTGATGTTGCATCTTGATGTTGCGAAGTATTCATAACAAAAAAGTAGAATTTGATTTTGCGGATGGATGTCAGTCAAACGAGGATTTCCATTTACAATTGTAATTTACATTTTTGTCTGGTGGTCCACGACTTCTTTAACGAATCGTGGATCATCAAAATATCCGTAAAACATCAATTTGTATTTTTGTATTTCTTTACTTTAATTAATTAGTTTCATTAATTAATAATGCAAACTAAATTTTATTGTTTCTGAGTTATTCAAAAATCAAATAAGAATTACTGAGCATTTTTGTAAACAATATTTTGAGCACGCCTGTTGGTGAATCCACTTTTTTTTTCGCTTTTTCAAAAATAAAGAACACGCACTATAAGGTAAAAGTAAAAAAAATTAAAATTAAAAAGCTAATTTTTTGATAATTCAAAGTTTGATTTATATAAATTGATTTACATTTTTTATTGCCTTTTTGTGAGAATAGCAAAATAATTTTTTTAATTTTTGATTATTTGGAATGAAATGATTTTTTGAAGAAGTTTGGAATGATTTTTGATAGCAAAATAAAAATCTTTTTTTATTACAATTAAAAAAAAAATTGCTCACGAAAGTTTTGTAAAAAAATAAATAAATAAACTGAATTGTTTTGAGTTTTGGAAACGTCTGGCCATCTGCTTTTCTGTGACTTTTTTTGAGCAACTTTGCTTTATTATATTGTGAAAATCAATATAAGGACAAGACCATTGATTTTGATGGTCTGATTATCACGATTATTGCAACAATTTTAACGTTTTGTTCGGGACGCAGCAACCAAAATGACTTTCTAAAATCAATTGTTTTTTTTTGTTGGTTTTTTCGTCAGCATTTAAAAAAGCGTTTTCTACATTTTTTTTCTTTATTTTGCTTTATTCTTTATTTATCAAATTGGCATAATATCAAATTCAAAAAGTTTTAATATTTCTAATTTTTGTGGGTTCCTTTTCGACGCACGTAATCACTTGGTCTGGCTGAACGACAATAGAAATTTTGTTTAATATAAAGTTTCTTCGGGCGTTTTTTTATAAATAATTTTTGTTTGTTGTTTTACGCTTAAAAGAGCATTTTTTTAATGTATACTGAAACAACACAAAAAGAATTTACTAATAACATTTTCATTTTTGTTCCATACTGGCCGTTAAAATGGCCGGAATGTCGTTGGTTAGTCCATTAGATGTTGACCGCAAAAATTTTCCAGGAGTAAAAAATTAACTCCAAACATTAAACCCCTTTTTCCCCGCTTTCCTTGTCAATTTTTTTAATTGCTTCGATTTTCCAGCAAATCAAACGCGTTTTGATTTTTTCGAGTTAAAGCTGTAGTTTAAGAAAGGTTCACACGATAACAGATAATTTTGTTTTCTATAAGATAAGAATATTCCGGATTTTCCCCTCTTTTTTTGTCAGCCTCCTCTTCTCCAAGTTCCTCTGTTTCTTCAAGTAGCTGAAACATTTCATCCAACGGCATGTTTCGTGCGTATCCGTGGCAGATACGGCACAGGTCAGCTTTTTCGGCTCTGAGCTTGTCGACCTCGTTTTTTTGAGTTTAAGATAGTTTCACATGATAACAGATAATTTTGAACTATAAAATTTGTCATTAATCAACAATAAATGAAAGTCAATTATGTTGTATTTTTTGGTCATCTTGTGCAAATCAAGGATGGTTTTAAAAAATCTACATGTTTTTTGAGCTGATTGTCACGTTTTTCTTTGGAAATTATTTATAATTGCGCATTAAACATAAACAGTGGCATTTGACTTTGCAATTTAGTACAAACACAGAGCAAACAAAAAATACACAAAAATTTGATGTTTCCAAACGTGTTGCTTTATTTTCATTTTATTTTAAACCAAATTTTCAGTTTTTTTTTTTAATAAACATGTTTATTACATATTAATTACAGGAACATTGATAATACATTTTCCTTGGATTTTCCGGTATTCTCATTGTGGCACTTAGTAAAAAATCTTTATTGCCAGTGTTCCAAAGTTTTTTAGTATTTGGACACAATTTTCACAAATGTGCTTGTTCTAGCATGTTCTCCACGACAGTCGTAAAGAAGCTATGCAAAGCTAAAAAAGCAGAAAATGGCCAGGTGATTTTTGGTGATTTTTGTCAGAATTCATATAAAAAAATCCTTTGCGCTTATCATTTTTCAAATTCAAATTTTCAAATTTTCGCTTATCACTTATCAAAAATCATTTTTGTTTGTTTTTTCCATCATTGAGTCAAACGTATTATCATATTTGAAAACACGTTTAAGCTAACAAATGGTTTGCAGCTAAAAAATCTATTTTTTTAATAATCTTTAATTTTCACTTTTAATGACTCTTTCGCAATCTTGGAAATTTGCTATAACAATGCCAGAGATATTAATTGTACTATTAGCTGAAATATAATTTAATGAAATAAAATTGCTTCAACTGAACTTAATTTTTCTTAAATTTATTGTTGTGAAGCTGCGGAGGGCCTACGCAAAGCTCAGCTAGAGCACTAGTCATGCCAAGGTCAGTTTTCTGTGTGTACCACAATTTATCTCTTTTTATTAAATTACGGTTTTGAAATCTGTAGCCAATAATCTAAATTTTTTTTTTATTTTAGCAATTGACAATTTCATTCACTATAAGCATTTCATTTTGGAAATTTTTTGCTGGTGTATTCTTCGATATCGACTCCAAAATAGTTCCTTTAATTAACAATTATATAATATTCTGTCATAATTTGTTTAAAAAGTTCACCAGTTCGGTTATTTCCAGTTATCTTCGTGGTCATATGTTCGAATTTTTGCGGAACAATCAATAATCGTAATTTTGCGAAAACGATCGCGAAATTTAACCGGGGTATTTCATTAGCTCTTTTTTTTCGTGTCTTTTTGAAAAGATGAATTTTTCTGCAAACTTTTTTTTACCAATAAACGCTGAAGCGCGCGCGATCCGCGCCTTTAGTTAATTGAAGTTTGAATAGAGCGAGCGCAAAATGTAAGTTCATCACGATAGCTTTTATATTTGCACAAAACAGCGCACTGTCGAAAACTGACTTAATTTAAATGATATTCCATGTTGATCCGTTACTCAACTGCTTCTCGCCAACAAACAACCGCTTCATTCCAAAATCAGACACCTGATATCTATCCTCATTGCAACGTTTCAATATTAAGCGCGCGGTGGCTCATTGGCAGTGCGTTTGTCTGTTGTGCGCGGTGTGTGAGTTCGACGCCTTGTGGTCTCGGCTCTTTTGTGTTGCGTTTTCTGAACGACCGGTCGTTTCAACGTCTCGAATGACTCCGGTGCGGACAGAAAAACACACACACACACACACAAACATACCCGTCAGTTTGCGCTTATTATATAGGGGGATTCCATATTCAATTTGGCGGCCAGTTTCTTTTTTTGTTGCATTTAAATGCATTTCTAATTATTTTTGACAATACAATATGTATTAATGGTTTGATCGAAGCTATTTTTATTGCTATTTTTTATTATTATTTTCTGCGGTCATGCATGCTGCTGCTCAATATGGCGTTCTAAAATGGTTTGACTCTGCGCAAGATTTTCGAATGCAAAAGTACCTTTTTTTTACAACTTTACAATTCAATTATTTGGTGATTAATTTTTTGAATAAAAACAAAGCAAACGCAAAAGCAAAAGCATCCTCGTTCCTAGCTAGCTTCCTGCTAGTTCAAAGGCAAAGACATTTAACGACAATTCCCTTAAATTTTTAAATCCTTTACTGTAGTTGCTCAGCAAAACTTTTTTTTATTATTGATTATATTTTAGCTGGGGCATATCCGGTCAATCAATAAACTACACAAATTTTAACAGAAAACATGACAAATACTACTGCTGAAATGAAAAACTAGAATAAAAACATTTTTAATTAATTAATTAAAAACATTAATTTTTTTAAAATTAATTAATTAAAAACATTAAAGGACCTTTGCGGCTATTTTACCAATTACATATTCAATTTGGCGACCAGCTTCTCTTTTTGCTGCATTTAAAGGCATTTCTAGTTATTTTTGACAATACAATGGTTTTATCGAAGCTGTTTTTATTGTTGAACATTCTTTTTTTTTGCAAGCCTCAATATGGCGTTCTAAAGTAGTTTGACCCTGCGCAAGATTATTTGAAATTGTAACAATGTTTAACCGAATGTTTAAAATTTCGACAAAGAATAAAGTATGTTGTATGAAAATGAATTCAATTTTTTTCTTAAAACTTTACAATTCAATTATTTGGTTAGTTATTCAAGATTAATTTTTTGAATAATTCAATTTACTTTTTTTGCATCCGATGTTCGATCTTCCTGTTAGCTTCAAAGGCAAAGACATTTGACATTTTGCAATTAAATCCTTTACTGTAGTTGCTCAGCAAAAGTATTTTTTTAATTTTTGCTGAGCCATATCCAGGCAACACATTTTTACAGAAATACTACTGCTAAAATGAAAACATTTTTAATTTATTCATTAAAAACATAAATTAATTAAGTTTCCAAAACTTGCCAACCAAATCATAGCTCTTTGCATTACAAGCGTTTTTTAACCAATATCACTTTTGATAATTCCTTTTCATACCAATTTAGAGTTTACCACTACCACAAAAAGTACAAATATTTTTGATCGTCAAACTCTCAAACTAGAAAGACTCTTCAAGTTGTTTTCTGTCAGTAAACGAAAGTGATCCGCGCGCAGATTTACTTTTTCGGGAGTTTTCGCTTCAGCATAATCTTAGGCTTTATTTACGGATAAATAAGAAGATTGACAGGAATTTTTGCGCATTTCCATAGCTTATGATTAATTAAACATTTATTATTCTGAGTTTCGTTTATTATTTAGAGTAAACATATCAAACAGACAGAATTCGACTAAAGAAAAGGGAATTCATTTTTTTGCGACCATACAATATGACCTTTTAAAATTAAGATTTATTGTGCGCAAGATGTATTAACAAATTGGGTTGCACTTATTGTGAACGTTGACAGTGCAACGTCAAACGTAGCATTTTTGTAGATTTTTCAACGTTTTTGCTAATCGCTGCCTAATTGTTTATGCACTTTTTTATGCACTTTTTTCAACGTTCATATATGACTTGTTCTTAATGGTCTGATTGAAGTTGTTGGCACAAGTGTACTTTAGCCGACCACGCAGTATTTTAGCCGACCATGGAAGTTTAGCCGACCACAAAATACTTTAGGCGACCAAGCAATATTTTAACCGACCAGAAATTATATTAGCCGACCAGGAAATACTTTAGACGACGAGCTCAAAACACTTAATAGTTTAACCGACCAATGTTTTGTGCAAAAACTTTAACCGACCAAATGTTATTTTATTTTTATTTTAACAAACAATTTTTGACAAAGAATTATTCGGACATTTCAAAGTCAGCGCCAACGCCAAGACTCTTGACCCCGTGAACAATATTGGTCACAAAAGCGTGGCAATATTTCTGGCTAACTTTTACGTTGCAATCTTCTAAGTTTGTGTGCTTCCTGCGCTTGTCATAAAGAAAATCCGATTTTTGAACTGGGTATTGATGATTTTAAGCCAATGATTCTGACTGAACACCATATTGTTTTAACACGTTTTTAATAGAGAGAACGCGTGAACATTAAAAAAAATCAAATAAATTTTTGAGTATAGTAATTAAGCCTCTGGTTTATACTGAGTTCACAGTTGTTGGTTTGACCGACGAGACCAATAATTTTTTTTTTGGAATCTTAATTTTTCCTGCAGAATTTAAAAAGAGAAACAAAAATAAATCAAATTATTGATTTTCTCAGTGTAGACTTCTCGGTCGGTTGAAATCCTGAGGTCGCTTAAACTATTGAATGTGGTCGGCTAAAATCCTAAGGTCGGTTAAAGTATTAAAAATGGTCGGCTAAAGTCGTGAGGTCGTCTAAAGTATTTCTTGGTCGGTTAAAATTATTTTTGGTCGCCTAAAGTATTTTGTGGTCGGCTAAAGTATTTCTTGGTCGGTTAAAATACTGCGTGGTCGGCTAAAGTACACTTGTGCCAAGTTGTTGCATTCAATCTTTTATTGTAATTGATTAATTGATTATGTAATTGATTACAATTTTACACAAATTTATACTATTACAATTATTCTCGAATTTTAAATTTTAAAATTTTAAAGCCGAATTAAACCGAATTTTAAAAGATGAGTTTTCTCATCGTCAAGTTTCTTTTTTTAAAGAATCAGCGGCACGCTGAAATTCAGGGTCTCGGTACTAATTTTCTAAGAATTCCGTGCGTTCAACTGAGATGAGACTCATTTCGTGAGATGAGACGTTGTGTCTTTTTAAAACGATATTTTTAAAATAGTTGTCTTTGAACGATCCATACGATTGATGCGAGCATGCGATTTATCTGCTCGATACACGCAAAGTGCATTTTGGTTCTTTTTAGCTTCGTTTTAATTGTTTTTAGTATTTTTGATGATTTTGGTTGAACTTGAACATTTTCCTTGAACGATTTTTGCGAATGGAAATTTAAAAATGGAAAAAAAATGGAAATTTATATTTTTTGTAGTCATCCGTTTCGCATTTAATTTGCATTTTAATTTTAATTTGCAATCAGTAGACTACATCGTCACAACACACGCAGCGTTTTGGGGATTTTTTGGGGAACTGTGGGTCAACGCTTTGGCAGTTCTAAGCTTTGGCTTCGAATTCCATTGCCACAGAGTCTTTACAAATTGTTATATTAAATCAATAAAAACAATGATTGAAGGTGTTTTCGTCTATCGTCTTTTCGTTGTTGACGTGAGATTTTTGTGGTTGCGACGACATAATTTTTCTATTTTCTTTTTTTTTCATTAGAAGTAAATTCGCGTAATATTTAGTTGTAATTTTTATTTAATTTAACATTTACTAACAATTCGATTATTTTTTTTAGTAATTTAACATTAATTTTCTAAATGTCAAAAGTCAAACAAAAAAGCTTCCTATTCAAAGCTTTTTTTTAAATAATCGAACCACTTACTCCACGTTGTGTAGTAAGTGGCGCTGCCTGTCCGATGGTTTTCACACAGTTCTTTGCATATTTTTAGAGCATTGGCCCAATTTCCAAATTGAAATGTCTGGTGTAATTTTTAAATTAAAAATGTACCAGTCTGTCGTCAATAGAATGGGCGCCTAAAGTACAGTAGTGTTGGAATACTGTAGCTCACAGATAAAATTTTTGAAAACATGCTCCAAATGACGACGCACTCGTGCACTTGCTGTTGTTCTCCCGTTGCTGTTCTCCCAATTTAAAGTTCTGAAATGGACTTTGATTTTTGATAGCCGATTGGTACTGCAGAGATAAAAGGGAACATTTTTTAATTGGATTTATTGGTTTTAACTTTACTTGTTTTTTGGTTTTTGATTTTCAGCATATATTTTTTAATATTTTTTTGGTGGGGGCGGTTTGAACTGGAACCCACAAAATTGAGACGTTCATATCGCGTTGGAACAATTCAAATGAATTCAATTCAATTTCAATTTAATTTAATCAATACAATCAAATTCAACAATTCTGTCGCAAGGGTTTGCCTGGTGACTTCTGCGCGAGCGGAGCGTGCACAAAAGTCACTAGGCGGGTTTTTTTTTCTCTCAGGGTTTTTTCATCACATATCTATTTTTGGTCTCCGCCTTTCTTGTAACACAACCAGGCCCCTTTGGGGCCTGCGTTTGCGGAAGCCCAACTTAATAGACACAACCAATTAGACTTCACTGGGCAAGAACAATGTACAGAAAGCTGCGCTTTCAGCTGTTTCCAGGTTTATTTGGTATTTGAATAATTAAACATTAAAAAATTACAACAACAATTCCTTATAGACAACATTTAATAGTGCGTTATTTCGCACGTTTCCCGCACAGTATACTTTCACACCGGCCTTCTTTTTCACCCGCGAAAAAGCTGTGTACAGCTGACCATGGGCGAATGCTTGCTGACCAAAAAAGTAGAGTCCAACCCTATCGAGAGTTTGGCCTTGGGCCTTATTGATGGTGCTGGCAAAGGCCACTCGAATAGGGAACTGTATCCGTTGGAATTTCACCGTTCTGTCATTTTCACCCGTCCCATATTCAAATTTAATCTGAACAAAATAATTATTTGTTGAGGTGAATACAAAAGACCTACTCTCGTAAGGAAAACAAATTCGTCGTCAGCTACATCAGTGTCGCGACGTCGGCATTTAATGACATCTTTTTTGATCTCTACTATTTGGAGGACTGTTCCGTTGGTGAGCTTCTCACGAAGCGATAAGTTTCGGATTACCATTACAATAGCCCCGACCTTTAGCTTTAGTTTGTGGGGCGGGAGTCCCGTTGGCGTCTGACGGTTAACTGATTCAATTGAGTAATCATCCGAGTGGACGTCTACTGCTAACACGCCAGCGGAAGTATCGTCATCGTTCAACAATTTGTCGACTGATCGGAATTCGGTTTCTTCATATGGAATTTGTTTCATTAGTTGTTCTGAAAGGCAATCGTGCTTATGTTGACGCAAATTAATGATGTACCATTGATTTCAAATACAGTCTCATTTGTTGTAGCCAAAATAAGACCGCCTTTCAGCTCACGAAAATGTTCAAGTGGCTTTTGAAGAGCAGCTGGTGGGAAGCAAAAATCCAACAATTGTTGGGCTTCTTTTACTTGACAACCGTCCGGAATTGCAATGTGTCCGTCCAGATCAATCATGTTACGTCCATTGCCGACATCAAGTAACCATTTGCCGAAGTCCACCTATTCACTTGTGTACTGAGTTAAGGAATGGGAAGTTTTACCTCGTTAGGGTCAAGTCGCATGTTTTGTTTCAATTCCAAATGAATGAAAAGTGAAAACAGGTTAGAGCCTTTAATGCTAGCCAACACTTGATCAATTGTAGTACCACCCTTTACCACAGGACAAAGTTGTTTGAAGTCTCCGCTGATTACGACAACTTTGCCAGCGAATGGTAAATGTCTTAAATGTGGGTCATGGACCGATCGCACAACACGATCAATGTAGTCAAAAACTACACGATTCAGCATGCTCACTTCATCAATAACAATAAGGGAGGAATGGCGAATAGCGTCTCCATATCGGGATTCGTAAGATATGCGGGACTCGGACTCTTCATTTATGTCGTTGTTAATACAAAACGTCTTGTGTGCTGTCTGTCCATCGCGAAGTAAGAGCGCAGCAATACCCGTAGAAGCTGCAGCAATGTAGGTTTTCTGATCAGTCTTTAATCTTGCAAAAATGCAGTTGAACAGAAATGTTTTCCCTTAAATTTGAAGTTGAGTTGAAGTAAAAAACGTAACTTTGACAAACCTGTTCCACCTTCCCCAGTTACAAAGAACAACCGGTTTTGAGCCAACGAAGGATTTGCAACTGTATTTAGTATTATGTCAAAGGTAGATCTCTGTTCTTGATTAAGTTGACCCTCTTCGGTATTCGCCACGTGGCGCCAGTTGACCCTTGAAGGTAAACCGTTCTGGAGAACAGTATTTGGAGAAGTTTCCTCCTCTTCAATTTCACGGTTGATTTCGGCCTCGTCGAAAACGACTTCGATGGCAATGTCAAAACCTACTGCTTGCAGAGTGGTTCCATATTCGCTCAAATAATATTGTACGTGACGGAGGACAAATAACCGGCGGTCTGCCAATGTCGCGTCAGGTCGACGCGGTGCTAGTCGATTGATGAACGTTTCGAGTAGATGTTCGGGGTTTCCGGGACGGCTGTACTGAAGTAACAGTGCAAAAAAGCGGCGGAAAATCACATATCTATTTTTGGTCTCCGCCTTTCTTGTAACACAATGAGAAGAACATTACACCCTAAATTGATTTATCGCTTAAATCAGATTAAAAATGATCTACATTTTTTCAAAAATTCTTGTCGGGGCGTTGGTAAGTCCATTGAACCAACGAATTTACTGAAAAGAATGATAATGAGATCACTATTTCCAAAAGTATTTCAAAGTATAAAATTCATTTTTTGAAATCCAAACCAAAAATCCATCTAACAGGCGGTTAAATTTTGGATTTGCACAAATCTTACCAATAGTGCAAATAGCCAAACAACCATTTTTTAAAACATTAAAATAATTAAACATTTCAATTAAGCTGATTCTGCCAAATTGAAAAAGCGTTTGAGTCGTCTCAATTTTTTGGCGATCATATGAAATTGAAAGCGGCGGCAGCTCACATCAAAATCCAAAAGACTTTTGTAGAAATTGCAATAATTTTCAGCTAAGTGCAATAATTTTAATTGCAATAATTTGGCTTACGCAGATGAGCGAATGAAACATCTTTCAACGAAATCAAAAATTTTGATCAGAACAAATTTAAAAGAAATGTAAAAATATAGTAAACAAGTAGTAATCCAGCAAACAATTTAAATTATTTGATGAGGATACTGTTGCCATCTTGCATTCAAGTCCACATCAAAAGAAGTGCATTTCACTTTCAGATTGGACATGTTTGAAACCATTTTAAAATTTTGAAATTTTCCAACCATTTTATGTGATTGCGAGTTTCATTTTTTAAATTTTTTACAGAAAGGTGCTGGTGTGGTGGTGCTAACAGAGAGAAAGTATGAATTTTCTCATTCAATCTCCTTAATCTTTTCAACTTTCTATTTTTCTCTTTTTTAGGGATTAACTTCATTCCACACATTTTGATTTTTGTGGTCGATTTTTAGAACTGAAACAAGAACAAAAATGTTTTAAAAATGAGCCGTCTGAATTAGCGGCAGTGGGTCATAAAACTCTAAATTGGTATTGAAAAATCATCTTGAGCTTTTGTTTTTTAATTATTTTCATTTTTTATGTTTCTAAACCGGCTAAATCTCACGTTTAAAAAATGTTTTAAAAAATGCATTCTGCAACAACAATTTAACATCGTTCGTAGGAACTTGAAACTGAAAAACCTGTCCTGAACTACTTTGTTCAATTAAATCTTGTGCTAAAGAATGGCACTGGTGAAAATCGCGCTGTTTACAGTTTTAGAGTTTACAATATTCACTCCTTTAAATTATTACATAAAGTCAATTATTTTTTTTTTTTATTTTTGTATGGCATCAGTTTTTCTGATAACATCGGAAAAGCTATTGTTCCTGTCCGAACTTATTTTCAAAAAAAAATTTCTTCAAAAAAAAACATTTTTGTAATGTAACCGTTACAAATATAAATTTAAATAGCCGTAATTAAATTCTTTTTTTTTGGAACGGGCGGCGTCATAGGTGAAACGAGACGTGTCTTACCAGGCTTAAACTTTAATTTTACAGCCGGATTTTTGCAGACCGGTTTCCAACAAAGGCCTTCCAAGAATGCGTTAACACACCTTCACCAGTCCCTTCTTGTATGTACAAATTTTAAATAAATTTAATATTAAATATCTTGTAATATTGTGTGTAAATTAATTAAAAATTGAGAATTTATTATAAAATCAAAGTAATAAATGCGAATTTTTGTTTTTAAGTTTTTATTTACGCCCACATTCTGTTTTAGAGCAAATCTTTAATACTGAATTGAATTTCATTGAATATAATTATCACACTTTTTAGTTGAGATCTTTAATTTTTTTTTTGTATTTCATTTTTTGTCAGGAACATTCAGGAACAGCGAACAGAAAGTCAGGAACAGCGAACAGCGAGCGAGCGAAATTTTTGTCATCGTGTGCCACCTACCATTGATGAAAACAGTCGTTTTTTGGGCTCCGATATTGCGCGCACAAAAATGCATAAGTGTTACCAATCGGTTTCTTGTTGTCCTCCACTTTTATTATGTTTGAAGCATCAAAAGTATCCCCGTTTCAGTTTTGCAATATCGAGAAAGTTTTTCCTCCAGTTTTGAAGTTAGATTAGATTATAATTTATTGAATGAAGTAATTTCAATCGGTTTCCCATTGGGTCACTTAATGGTCAGTCGGTCGGCGTGATTAGTGAAATACAGCAATAAAACACGGTTTAACCAATTGATTTATTTTTCATTAAAGCGTAATTGAACTCAATTTCGATCCGAAAAATGTTTGTATTTGATGTAAAATTCAATTTTTTTAAATTTTTAAATTTAATTTAAATTCATTTCCGTAATTGAATACAGAAGCTACACTCGGAAAAACTGCAAGCGATTAAATCCACGAAATTGCAACTTGTTCATGTAAATTGATTTAATTTAATTGATTTAAAGAGCCAATTTTTTTAATTTTTGTGTTCAACAAGTACAGTATATAACCTGGAAACCTGAAAAAAAACTTTTTTGGCCGCCGATCTATCAATGTATTCTCGTTTAATTCAAATAAATTCATTTGTGGGGCGGTAATGTGCAATTCCACAAATTTAGCCAATGTAACTCAACTGAGCATCGTCATTTAGATTAAAACAGGAAAGACGGCCTAAAAATTAAGGCGCCATATTGTTTTCAGTTTTTAAGACTCTTGCCAATAGTCTACAACTCTTTTTAAAACAGTCATATAATTAGGTGAAGCATTTCTCAATGGAAAAAACGTTTGAGTCGCCTGGATTTTTTTTTGTTGCACAATAATTTCTTTCATTTCATATTTTTGGTCGGCGATCTTGATATTTTTGATCCTCAATTACGCCTCAAACAACAAAGGTTTACAGTCACAGAAGTTGAAATATTCCAGCTTCATATTCAATCTAAAGACCAAGTCGTTATTTACACTATCTTTATTTCAGAAAATTAACAACAAAATTAAAAACAACAATAATCAAGCGATGGATGAACGTTAATGAACGTAAACGTAAAAAAGAAGCTTTCGTTAATTAAAATGAATTTTAATTTAGCCGCTGTGTGTTTACTCTCAAGGAGATATTTCTTTCCAGGTATTCAGGAAGAGATTTCTAAAGTCGTAAATTTTCGTAACGTCATTTTTCTACACAACGTTCGAATTTTTATTTGCATTTTGTGGGGCAAACGAAAATCGTGATCTTTTATATAAAATTTTGGCATTTCCTGACAAATCTGGAGTTTTGCACGATTTAACAACTTTGTTAAACTCATCAAATTGACTAGCTACCGTCAAGAAAGCGATCATTCCACAGAAAGCCGATAATCTGATAATCCGTCCATCAATTTTTATACAAAAAAAAATTTTTGCCACTTTGCCTTAATCTTTGGTTTTTTGGTCAACGTTTGAAAGAGCTTTTTCCACATTTTTTTCTTTGTTTTGCATTATTCTAAGCCTTTTAAAACAACAAATTCAAAAACGTTCTCATTTTTGTGAGTTCATTTTCTAAATATCTTTAAAAAGTGTCCATCTTGCAGTCCGTCCGCTGTACAATCGCCTAACATTCGAACATTATCCTCATTCATAAGTTTTCTATACATAAACACCACAAGTGAAATTATTGCGGATTTCGGTATTAATTTTTTTTAATTTTTGCTTGAGAAAATACACTCCGAAGATTTTGCTAACCAAACGGTTTTTCTTCTCTGTTTGCAGACGTTGACAATCATGCGATTTCAAGTGAACCCTAATATAAAATATCACAACGAGGAAAATTCCATTTTCGTACACCTTTGTTTTTTAAATTTTTGTACTTTGATTTGGCACATACGTGTGTTATAATGCGAGTTTTAATAGTATTTTTTAGAACAATTTCCGTTCATTTAAGTAAGGGTGAATTGAGTGTCTATAGCCATGGTTATGTCTATATTTTTTTCATCGGACGATTCATGCGATTCATTGATGCGATTCATCTGGTCGATGAACGCGAACTCAATTTTTGTACTTATTTTCTTCATTCCAACGCAGAGAAGAACAATCGCAAAAAAAATGGGGCGATCGAGCACAACTGAAAAGTTTATATTTTACTTTTTTTGTTGTCATCCATTTCATCCATAGGGTTGTTCCGTTGTTTAATTTTTGCGCTAAATAACAAATGTTTCTCTATTCGTCGTTAAAATTTTTGCGCGTTAGAACCATATTCTTTAGAGGAGCTCAATTTAATTTTCAATATCTGTAATTTCTAAACAAAACTAAAAAAATTTGCATATTTTTTTATTTCTGAACTGTTTCAAATTTTTGGCATGTAGAGAAAGTTTTCAAAACTGGAACAAAATTAGAATTTTTGCGACGTAGGGGACCAAATAATGTAATCAAATGTTTAGAACAGAACAAACAGTGTTTTACAGGGTCCATAGGAGATCATTTTAACGTTATGATTTCATTTGGTAGTTTTTTTAGAATAGATTAAAAATAAGTAATCTAGGTAAAAAGTAAAAAAAGTAAAAAAAGTAAAAGAAAAAGTAAAAAAAAGTAATCTACATTTTTAAATATTTTGTTGGCGGGGGCGTTCGGAGAAATGAATTCCATTTAATTAAATCAAATTCAACAATTCCGTTAAATTTTTGTAAAACTGGCCGTTCTTCTATGAATTAACGCACCGCTGAAACGCGCATTTTTAAGCAGTTAAAAGTGATTAGTTTACTCATTTTTGGCCTTAAACTGACCGGAAAACACTGCTGTTCACAACGAATAATAGGTATAATGGTTTTCCGTTGGTTGTGAAATTGGCCACTGTAAAAAACCATCTTCTTAGAGAAGACACCATTTTTGCGGCAGCACTTTTAACTACGCTATTTGTATATTTTTGGTCTCCGCCAGTCGGCAATCAGAATTTTGCAGAAACTTTTGAACTTGTTAATCTGAAGTTCCTTGAAAAGTAATTTTTGTAACTTCTATTTCAACTAGGTGATTTATCCTTTAAAAATAAAACCAACAGAATTTTTGTACTCCAATGAGCTGTACATTACACCCTAAATTGGTTTATCGCTTAAAGTATTTTCGTTACTGTTTCAATTAAATTTTTTTTTGTAATAAACAATTTTTATAATAATAAACAATAAACAATTTTTATAGTAAAAAACAATAAACAATGTAATAAAAAATAATAAAAAAACAATAAACAAATAAATTTTTGGATTTGCACAAATCTTACCAATAGTGCAAATAGTCAATCAACCACTTTTTAAAACATTAAAATAATTAAACAGTTCAATTAAGCATTTTGGTTTTTTCTTTACATTTTGGATCCTGAGTCCACGGCTAACAAACAGCTTTGACTGTTGCCGGTTAATAGAAAAAAAGCATTTTATATTTTTGCGTGTTTTGCACAGGACTTACCTCATTTCAACAATAGAAAAACTTGCTCAGTAGCGTCGTTTTCAAATACAAGTTTTTTTTTCAAGATTTTTTCCAAAGTCAAGTTTATGGTCGTAAGTTCTTTTCAACGAATCCATGATGTTACCAAGGAAATGTTAGATTTTTTGTTGAGAGCTATTTAACTCGAGTTGAGAGCTATCATAGAATTTTTAGTTGATTTTGCAGAGGAATCTTTACGTTCAAGCGTTCGTGTACAGTTCGCTGTAGCAATGTACTTTAGCTGGCTTTAACCCATCCGGTTTTAGTTGAAAACGACTTTTGATTTAAATTAAAATGGAAACACTTTTTTCCGCATCCGTTCAATATTTTTGAGTTTCGATTGTTCTGCAACGATTCATGTAGACGTGCATGAATTTTTTAAATTTTATTGGAAGATTTAAATAAACAAATAAATATAAATTTAAATTAATCAGAATATTGCTGTACTATTTGTTAACTTAAAGTTACTTGAGTAATTTTTGATCAATTCCGATACTGTAATTTTGTTCGTTTTGTTTTTCAATTAAATGTTTCTTTTTAATTAGTATAAATCACAAATACAACTTAAATATTGTTCAAATACATAGGGGAAAAACCACGTTTGTATAATAAAGATTTTTTCGTCTTATTTCATCTCACGTCCTTAAATACAGTTGTTTAACAAAATCTGTAAGTGTAGCGGAAGCCGACGTTAAACTGCAAAATGATTGTGTAACCGTAACTCGACAATTCTTTATTTGATTTTCACACATATGTAGAATATTACCTTTGTTGACTATAGTCGCATTTGGAAATTTTAATGGTGTTTTTTTAAATGTGTTCAAGTAGTAAAAATCACAAGAACTTATTTTACACTGAGATGCCGAGGCAGGCATTTCCATTAGCAAAATTTTTGATTTATACCGTTTGATTTAGTTGGAGGTTAGTACAATTTGTTAACGAATTCACCTACATAGAAATTTTTTTTGCAGCTAAGGTTCCATGCACCTTAAAATTAAGTCAGTACGTCATTATAGTTTGAGTTTTACAATATAGAGAACATTAGCACTTATTTGCTCTTAGACAAGCATTTCCTTCAGAGGTGTTTTGTTGAAAATTTGTGCTCAATGGAACACCTAGTGTCAAACACCACGTTTATACGCGTTTTCCGGAAAATGGACTTTTTTGGTTATTTTTTAATAACTACGTATTTTTTGTGGTTCTTTTTAATGCTGAAAATATTTTTTTTCCTTGCATCCGGTCTCGGTCTCATCTTGATTGGCAATCAGCACATCGTCGCAACACACGCAGAGAACAACCATTTTTGGGGAACGGCGGCTAAGAACTGAGGCGCTACGTTTGGTTTTACACTGAATATTCTACAGGTTGCCTCAGTTAAACCCATAAATAAACAAATCACTTTCTTATTTTTTTAAATGAGGCAAAAAAAATGTAAAAATGAGTTTGTTTTAATTTATTTTAAAAGCCGACAAAACTCAACAAAAAACAACATTTTTGTTGTCTCAACGCTTTAATGAAACTTTATTCACATTCACTTAATAAGACATCTTCACAAAGAACAATGGGGACGGTACATTCGTTCCAATCACATCCGGTCACGGCGGTAAATTATATTAAACGTATTTTATATTTTTGAAATGTGTTTGATGTCCATCCTTATAGCCAGTGAGCTTGGGAGAAACAGTAACACCCAGCGAATTTTCGACTTTCTAAAGTTGATTATTGGGCGTATGCTGCATTCTCCATGACAACGACAAAGTTAACTGGAAATCGTTAGCGCTTCACAAACACCCAGGCGAGTTCTCAAAGAATCAACAGATGTTACGTCTTCTCAAACAGATTTTTGCACTGTGCATTCAATTTCTGTTTTTTCTCCTCTATTCCGGGAACTCCTCTATTTTCTCCTCTATTCTCTATTCTATTTTAAATCATTTCTCCGGTTGTTTCGAAAGAGGGAACGCTTTGGTTTGATTGAATTGAGCGATGTAAGATGTTTCAAAGGAGAAATATCAAAGAATTCAATATTTCAGAGTTTTATTCAAAGTTAATTGCCGGAAAACACTTGTAAACTTAATTGGCGGTCGGCTAAAATCCTGAGATCGGTTAAAGTATTAATTTTGGTCGGCTAAAGTCGTGAGGTCGGTTAAAATATTTTCTGGTCGCCTAAAGTAATTTCTGGTCGGTTAAAGTATTTCTTGGTCGGCTAAAATACCGCTTGGTCGGCTAAAGTACACAAGTGCCCATTTTTTTTTATTTTTTTGGGCGTTTTCTTAATCAGTTTAGTTTATGGTCAGTTTATGGTCAGTCGGTCGGCGTGATTATTGAAATAGAGCAATAAAACACGGTTTAACAAATTGATTTATTTTCATTAAAACGTAATTGAACTGATTTTCGATCCTAATACAGAAGCTACTCTCGGAAAAAATTGCAAATACACAAATCAACGAAATTCCAACTTGTTCATGTAAATTGATTTAATTTGATTTAAGAGACAATTATTTTAATTATTATTAATTAATATTATTTTTGTGCGGCGACAGACAGGTTAAACATACTTTTTGCGGTCACATTTTTAGGCCGCCGATCTCATTTCGTTTAATTTAAATAAATTCATTTTTGATCCGGGTTGTATTGACCAACTTAGCCAACGTTTAAAAAATCAACTGAGCATTGCCATCTCGATTAAAACACAAAATAACCGTTTAAAAAAACTCTGAGAATTTATTACCTAATTTATCAATCGGCTCTCAAGCCCATTTACACCAAATTAGGTAAATTAGGTATTAGGTAATACAATAACCCAAAATTCCACAAATCACTTCCTTGAATTTAAAATTTTTTATTTTTTAATCTAAATTTAAATATTTTTTTAAATAATTTTTTTGAGAACTTTTGATATAATCGGAAAAGCCTGTAAAAATCAAACTTAAAAAAAAAAATGTTTGTTCTACAAGCGGCCTCGTTTAAATTCTAAAAATCACTTCAAATTGTTATCTAAATTTTAAATTTGAATTGAAATTGATTTTACTTTTGTGTGTCATTTTCTTTAATGTTTAATACTGTTTAATGATGTCATTTTTGGTTGCTTTCAAAAATTTGATTCACCCGTTCACAATGAAGAGTAAAATGGTAAAACCTAATAAAAATTAATTCCGATAAATGGTAATAATAATGAAATAAATGGTAATGAAAAATAAAAATAAAAAACTTTATTTATTTAATTTAATTTATTATACACAGAGTCATTACATAAGACTAAGAGGTTAAATTACAATCATAGTGCGAGGAAGGGTGTATATCCCCAAATTAATGGTCACTTAAAATAATTTCCATTGTTTTCAGTTAAGACTCTCTTGCCAATAGTCAATAAGTAGGTGAAGCTGTTTTTAATTGAAAAAACGTGTTTCATATTTTTGATTACGCCTCAAACAACAAAGGTTAACAGTCACAGATTTTTGAAGGCTAAATTTAAATTTTAGAACCTTTCGCCAACAACAAACAACGTAGCGTCGGATTTATTTTAGTTTCCGGCCTATTTTCAGGTTTTTTTAGTTTCTTTTTAATTTTTTTTGAGTAAAGTTTCTCGCCTATTCATCCACGACATCTATCTTACATCTTTCCAAACAACGGTTTTTAAACATGTAGTTATAATTCGTCACGAAAAAAAGTATTTTCAAAGTAAAAAAAAGTGTTTTCATGAATTTTTGAGCTATTCCTTATCAAACAAATGGATTTCGATTTAAATGAAAAAAGTAATTCCAGCCTTATGCCAAGTTTTTATTCGATATTTCTTTAATGCTTCTTTGTTGATAGCCAAAGACAAAAAAAAAGTTAAAGATAGATCGAAACAATGAGGCAAACAATGAGGCGTAGGACTGTTTTAAGAGGAACTGCGATCAAAATGTATTTAATTTTTTACTGCTCAGGTGTTCTTATTAGTTAGTATTCAACATACTGAGAACAAATTTAAATTTTTTTTGATATTAAACAAAGTACGCTGAATAAAAACAACGATTTTTAATAAAAAATAAAATCGTGTTTTACCAACGTTTAAGGTTTATTTATTAAATTCATAGTTATTTTTTTAATAATTGTCCTCAATTTAATTGAGTGGATGGATTTTAGCACAACAACTTTCATAACATAACATAATTTTCGAGCGTCTGACACGTCCGTTAAGAGAGGACTTGGGGCCGGAAGTCAGTTGGGATTTTTTTTATTTTTTGTTACGGTCGATTGGGCTCCGAGGAAGAGCTCATAAAGATCAGTTTAGTACCTTTTTGTACGGTTGAAAAGTACTCATAATTAAAATCAATAGAACAAGTTTGACTATCAAAACAACAGAGTTCAATAACTGTATTACATCGCGAGAATTTTTCGGACGCCCCATTGAATTTTAAAAGCCGAATAAATATTTACAGAAAAGTGTAATTGTTTTTATTTAACCGTTTTTTATTTAACATCGTACTGTAGACTAAACCGCACTTTACTTCAATTATGCTGTAAAGAATTGATAACAAACAAATTGAATGTAAATATTTATTCGATTTTAATTTCAATTTTATCCGCTGCAGTGTCCTGTCGCCTTGCCAGGTCATTCAATTTTTGATTTCAAAACGACGCTCACATTAAATCAAATGAGGTTTTACTTCGCCTTACCACTAAACATCGAAATGGTTGTTTTTAGGCGGATTTCCGACGTGTTTCGCTCCCCGCATTCATCGATTATTATATTCACTTTTATAAGTAAACAAGAAACTCCTTTTGTATTCAGATTTCAGATTTTTATTGTTTTACTATTATTATTTTCACTTTTATTAAGAAATTTTGTTAATTTTTTTTTTTGCTTGACGTAAGACAAGTTAAATATGTATAGTTTTTTTTTTATCAATTTATCAATTATCAATTTGTCTCTCGCTCAGTGCTGGAGTGCTGCAGTATGCTTCGTGCAACAATGAAAAACCCCATCTATTTTTTTTTGTGTATTTGTCGGAAACATTTCTCCGAATCTCCGAATTGAACGTAGAAAACATTTTTCATTAGAAGATCTTAAGTAAAGTTTTTTTACAATATCTTATAATAGTGAATGTGTGCAAATAAATTAAATTAAAATAAAATAACTGCATTACAACATGCGAATTTTTTTAACACAAAAATATCAAAAGTTCAATCGCCGAATAAATATGGAAAATGGTAATAAATTTTTGATTCTTCTGCTTCTTGCTTCTGAATTCTGAAGAAGCCGATTTGGTCTTCCCAACACGATTCTTACACAGCATCTTTTTTTGGGCTGTGAATTTTTAACGCATTCTCTTTGCATTGACGATCATTTACGATTTACCAATAGACATTTTTTTTTTGAGTTTTTGAATTTTTATTTTGAATTTAAATAATTTTTTGAGCGAATTAATGTTATTCTCACATTTTAACAGCTTCATGCAACACGTATGACAACGTAAGACAAGTTAAATATAGTTTTTAGTCAATTGATTTTTGCACCATATTTTTACGCCTCTCGCTCAGTGCTATCCTGCAGCGTGCTTCGTGCGACAATAAATAAATAAACCCATCTAAATTTTTTTAGTCTTTTCTGCAACCCTTTCTCCGCTCTATATCGGCGGCTAACGACGACCTCTCCTCACCGCTTCGCCCCATCTCAAAGGATCTGCCCATCGTCCCAGCCAGTTATGATCTCGAAATCGAAATTAATCTACATATTATTTTGTGCATTCCAAGTGCTTCAAAATTACCAAACGTGCTTCTAAATATCATTTTTTGTGGCTTGCAATTTCTGCAGAGTTAAATTTAAATGGATATCTTATAATTTTTAATTTGCCGGATCTGAACTCAAATAAATCGGTTTTGCTTCTTATCTTATTCTCCTGTATTGTTCAGATTAATTTCAGCTTTTAAAAACTTTTTAAAAAAATTTTTGGCGCATAAAACTCAAAGCCAATGATTTTGTTTATTCGTTGTTCGTTGTATTTATTTATCAATTGCATGTCCTGTCGCTCTCAGCAGCATCCTCTTCACGAAAGGCAAAGAACAACAAGAAGGTGAGCTATTAAGCCCGAGCTACAAGTAAAAAAGTAAAGTAAAGTATTTATTAAGCAAAATGTATACTTTAAAAAACAATTAGTTTAAACTAATTGCGTTACTAGCAAAAATTTCCTGATTTTGCGGATACAGTCGTTCTTAGTGGACTCAGATTTCGCGACAATAGAACTTGGTTTTAATTTACAATGGATTTTTTGTAAAAGTTATTTTGTATTGCGAATGATAATTCCCAAATAGCAAAACATCCAGAGAGTGCTGAGTTAACCAAAGTCGATTAGAATGTTTTGCAAATAATTAATTCTCCGAGCCTCGATAATCGGAATTTAGCCGAAACTATTGAAACATTTGTTAACGTAGAGGAATTTTTTTCGTTTTTTTTCCTTGTAAGAGTTATTTTTGCTCAGTGTCCGCTACTTAAATAAGTCTATTTATCTTTTCAAACAAAAAAAACAGAATTTTTGTGCGGCCACGAATTAGTCCCTTTTATCGCTTAAAATCTTCTTATTTTAAAAATTGCAAAAAAATTTGTTAAATTGTTGGCACGCGAAATAAAACATCCAAACAATATCAGCTAAAATTCACTAGAGAAAAATTTTGCGCGCTTCCTTCAGTTGCAGCTCTTCGGTAATCAGATTTTTGAAGATTCGTTTGATTATTTGTTAACCTAAAGTAACTTGTAAGCGTTTACCAGAAACCAGAAATCCCGAGATCTAACTTACGGTACAGAGGGACGTGCCAACAAATATAAAAATTAACAACAGTTTTTCTAGCTATTTAATTCAGAATTCTAGCCTTTTTATTGAATTGTATCCTATCATTCGTTTTCAAATTATTTAAAAAAATTTTTATTGTGGTACCTAAAGAACTTGACTTTTATTTTAACGTAAATTGTTTTTTTTTCTGTGATTAATTTTTTTTTAAATTTTTTAAAATCACAATTTTTTAAATTCCTTCGCTCGTAACCATAACCATACAGACTTTAAGGATCTAAAATCACATGTGACTGTATGGAGTGAATTTCAAAGAAAGGACATGTTGTGGTGTTAACGGAGCATTACCAACTGCACCAGCATGTTGTTTTTAATATTAAAGCTGAAGTGGTGAATAAATTAAACCGTTGAATCAGTCAGCTCTGCTTTGAAAATACTTAAATGTAGAAATACTTTTTTGTTTTTCTTTTTCTGTTCATTTTATCAAGTTTCAACAAGTTGGAAGGTAATTTTGAGATCCCAAATAAGGTACAGATGGAGGTACCATCATATAACTAAAAATAACAGAAAACGTATGAGGACATGCGATAGTGAGGTCTTGTCTGCGTGGCTTTGCGGTTATATTTTGAAATTTAAAAAAATCTATTTTTATAACATTTTTTAAAAGGGCAATACCGTTTATTTGTAGATTTTGTTTTATAATCGCCAATAGCGGTCCGTATTTAATTAAACAAATTTTTTTTTGTACATTTGACAATCTTCCACAACTTTGCAAAGGCTACAAAAGACTCTTGCTGTCGGTTACCGGCCATTAGGTCAGTCGGTCGGTGGGGTTAGTAAAATAAATTAAAGAAACGCATTTAAACAAATTGATTTATTTTTACCAAATGCGAAATGAAATTTTTCGATCCTAAAAAAATTGTTCAAAAACTTTATGTTTCCTTTTCCAGACTCGTACAGACGCTGAGGTCACAATGCTCTGTCCTTGTTCAGCCCATTGGACTACCAACCGATTTCAACCGGGCCTATTGTTTTATGACTTTTTTTGATATCGCTAAAGTTGTAAAATTAATTTTTTTTTCAGTTTACTCGTTCAAAGCTGTCGCGATGAAATGCTTCGTTGCGCGTCGCTAATCCCTTTGCATTTTTTTGAGCCGCTGTCGGCCCATCTGCCTGAATTTAAAACTTAATAATAGCTTCATTTAGCCCTGAAATTTGTGTGAACAATCAATATTGGAGCCATTTGCTTTTGGCCTTCAAGAAACGCGTATTTCTTAGGCAGATTTTTAAATACTAAATCGAAAAATACAAATCGAAATGTTGATTTTTGTATCTCTTTCGTACTATTTTGAAAAACAAAAATGTTAATTCCTTTTTGGTATCGAGGCTTTTGATATCGAAGTTGTACGTTTTTTAAAGTGAATTTTTAAGACGAATTTATCTCAATTTATCTGAAATCTCATTATTTCTACTTTTGTACACAAGTTAACGGTAAAAGAAGCCAAACTTCGACAAAATTCCAGTTCTTCAATTTCCAGTTTTTTCAATTATTTTCAGTCTAAGGTTTTAGTTAAACTTTTGAATACGTACGCCATTTGTTTTGATTTAGCTAGAATTTTGTAACAAATTCATTAAAAACTGATTTTTTCTTGTCTTTTTCTAGCAGTTAGCTTTCTGAACCTTTAAATTACATCAGTTCAGCACAGCGTCGCTTGCCGAAAACAAAATTTAACAGATCTACAAATTCAAATAACAAACTCATTTTTGTGACATCGAATTCTTGACTCTAAAGCTGAGCTCAAAAAGCTCAGCCCATGGGACTTTGATTGACCTGACGATTTAATTATGGTTGATCACATGGAATTTATAATTCAGAAATACAAAATTCAAATTTCCATTTTTACAATTTATATTTTTGAGTTTGAAGGTTTTTTGCACTGATTATTGCATGCTTGACTTCAGACTCAAACGTAATACATTAGATACGAATTTATTTTAATTTGAGTGCCAAATTTAAATATTTAAATATATTGTTAAATGCCAAAAACAAAACAAAATTTAAAAATGAATTTGTTGTACGACATTTTGCTAATTTTTCTAACTTCGTCAGGACTTTACAAAATTTAAATAACAAAAACCCTATTCAGTAAATCCTAACCCTAGATTTTTTTAAAAAGTTTTTGGACCTACAATTAAAAAATTTAAATTTTTATTCTTATTAAATAAATATTAAATTAAATTAAAAAAGTGCTGTTCAATTTTATCCGCTGCAGTGACCAACTGTCATGTCGCTTTGTCAGGTCATTCAATTTTTGATTTCTAAACGGCGCTCACTTTTGATCAAATGACGTTTATTTCTCATTACCACGGCGTTCTTGTCGCAAAGGTCCAACACGACCTTTTCTTTTTGAGCGTTTTTGAGCTTTTTGAGCTGTCGATTTTTGAGCATAAAAATGCGATGCTTGATCTTCACCGATTCCAAAATCTGCATAAAGCATTGATATTTTTCATATTTCAGTCAGGAAAAACAGCGAAATGGTTGTTTCTAGGCGGATTCCCGCCTTGTTTCGCTCCCCGCATTCGTCGATTTGTCCACGAGGATCTTCTTCAATTAAACGCAAGTGTATTTATTGTCATCATGCAGTCCTAACCCTGTGTTCTTTAGCCCTTTTGATTAGAGTTCTTACTGTTTACAAAATCTCCATGTACGAGTTCGTTGGTTGACCAAAATTTCACTCCAAATGTGCACACTGGCGGTGTATACTTTCGTTTATAGGGAGAATGGACGCTTAATTGTTTGTTTTGGAATCATCAGAATGGATTGTTTTAATGCCAATTTGTTACATGAAAATTCAGAAAATAACATGAAATTGTACTCTGAGGTCTGTGGACCAAAGAATCCTCTTCCGGTGACTGTTAGCCTTCCGGTCAATAAGGCTTGGAGCCTTCTTCTAACATCCAAGAAGTCCCAGCCACCGACGGAGGTATGGAGTTTTCAAATATAAAGTTGCATTTTGTTTAAAGAATGCTCGAGCGTACACCATCATTAGTTCGGTGAACAAAAAAATTGCCGGATATTTGCGCTAACCGAAATTATTCGGGTATGCAGCGAAGACTCCAGACACGTTTAAAACCGTGCAGTACGTTACCGCTCTACCAAGCTCGCCTTGGTCGCTCTCCATCGACTCCCTACCGAAGTCACCGAAGCAGCCAACTCACGAAAATGAGGCAGAGCGCCAGGCGCGGCTCATTGCTTTGGCTGTGGCTGGCCTTTCTATTCATCCTCAAAGCTGCAAATCTACTGTACTGGTGCTACATCTTGGTCGCAAGCGGCCCGAAGAAAACTTTCCTGGACCATCTCATGGTATAAGACCCTTTTCATAGCACTTGTTGATGAATTCTTTTAGTGTCAAGTCACTCCCTGCGTCACTTCACGGCCAGTAGACGATCCGACAAACTTGCAGTATTCCTCGACCGCGACGCCATCTCTTTTGTTCTTGGCGTGAATAGCCTCGTGAATAAACCTTCTTGAATAGACCTACAGTAACTATTTTGCTCTTTTATGAGTCTTGAACAAGTTCAGAAAGTGAGATCTTGTCACTGCCATTCATGTCCCTGATCATTTGACCCTTCATGCGAGTGCATTTGAACAATGAAAGATTTTGCTCAAAAGCGTCGCAAACCTCAGGCATTGAGCTTAGGCATTAAGTTCTGCATTATTAGTTAAGCTGCATGTTTTCAACTTCAATACACAATTTGCAGCTCAATCTTCAAATTGTCTTCAAAACGGCATTTCCCTGAATTTTCAAGACTTTTCCGTACCAATCGGCCGCTTCGTTGCTGCATTTCTTTTCGACGATTTGGACTTTGCACGCGTCACTTGGCCTGAACGTGAATTCTTTTAAATAACTGATCTCCCACAAAGAAAACTGACTTGTCGCTCTCAAGGCAACAATCGAACGCGCTCGGTTCGTTCAGGAGCGGGTTCAAACAGTGGAACCACCTTTCATAGGCTGAAATTGACGCATTAACTACAGTATAACCCATAAAAAAGACCTACATCCATAGCCTACGCCACAAAGGAAGCGGTCCACCGCAATTGCGTAACTATATGGCAATTCCAGGCCAGTATAGTGATCCAAATAGTCTTCAGCGGAGCGGCCGAGGCATTTCTTGAACTCGTGGAACCAGTTGCTCACGTCCGCATGATCTTCAAAGCCATTTTGTCGAACGAACTCTCTTCGAGCTTGGCCGTAGAATTCGCCGTTGAGGGTTGTGTTGAAGTTGTGCAGGTAGCTATTGACACAAAAGTCGAATCTCTGCAATCTCTGCATGTTTTTGGGTTAAAAATTATTTTTTTTAATTGTAAATCAACCAAATTAAAAATAAAAAGCTTTGTAATCCTAACCTCAAGATTGCAAGTGTGAGGGCTGGCGGTAACCGCTAGCACATTCAAAACATAGAATATTTCCTTCATTTTCTCGTTTTCCGGGACACCTAAACAACAACCAACTTGAATGAAACGTTGCAAACCAACGGTAATATGGAAGATCAAAGGAAATTGCTGCAAATCAAGCGACAATCAAAGGGGATTACGATTAGACAGCTAAGTTTTCCGGGACACTTAAAGAGAGACATAACACCCAACTTGAGTGAAACGTTGCAATCAAAGTAAAAATCGGGAATATCAAAGCAAATCAAGCTAAAATCAACATAGAACATGACAGGCGGGAAGCGGTTTAGACAGCTAAATCAATCTGAGGTCCTTATTGAAGCGTCTGGATCCATCTGGATCCGAGAAAAGCGTTCATTTATAAGATTGAACACTGCTCAAACAGACACTTCTATCTTTAAAGAGCACATCTAAGCACAGTTGAGCACATTCGGAACACAATTAAGAGACAAACCGGGCGCGTCGCATAGCGTGTCTTGCCGGATCATCGAAATTGGCCTGCGAACGGTTTTTCTGTTTTTCTGTGTGCGTTGACGCGGATGAATCACGCAATCAGACATCTGAAATTGGAAAAAACATTCATTTGAAGGGTTGAACACTGTTCGCTTTGTGCGTTTCATCGAATCGTCTTCGCCTGCGAACTGTCAGCGATGCGTACTACATATACATAATTCCCCATAACACTGTTCAAACAGAGTGGATGACCGACATTTCTCTCTTTGAAGAGCACAAAAACATTTATCTAAAAAAATACGGAAAAATCTGCTTAAAATTGAATAAATCCACCCACCCAAAAAAGTTTTTTGATACATAAATCTATAAATCTTTTAAATTGTCTACATCCCTCCTCGTGGTAACCTCGGTCTATCCGTTCGTCTGCAAAAATTTAAATAAAATTCAATCGTGTGCACAACGCAATTTCTTCTCAAAAAACGACAAAATTTGATTTCAAAAATTTTCAGTTCTTTCCATCTACAAAAAAACGACCCCACCGGCGTCGGGCTTCAAACTCAGAACCGCTGACAACCGACAAACGTTCTGGCGATTAAGTAAATTAATTAAATTTTAAAAGACACAACTAAATTCCAACTGCTAAATAGAACAGAACACCAGCGGTTGTGATCATGTTTGAGGCATCCTTACAAAAGGTAATCACATGCTTCGTAGCGTTTCATTGAATCGTCTTCGCCTGCGAACTGTCAGCGATGCGTACTAAAATTCCCAATAACTCTGCTCAAACAGTGTGTGGGTGACCGACACCTCTATCTTGGAAGAGCACAAAAACATTTATCTAAACAAATACGGAAAAAAATCCCTCCTTGTGGTAACCTCGGTCTATCCGTTTGTTTGCAAAAATTCAGTAAAATTAAATCGTGTGCACAACGCAATCTCAAAAAAATAACAAAAATTGACAAAATTTTATTCAGTTTTTTCCATCTACAAAAGAAACGACACCACCGGCGTCGAACTTCAAACTCAGAGCCCCTGATAACCAACAAACGTTCTGGCAATTTAGTAAAATAATTAAATTCTAAAAGACACATCTAAATTCTAAATAGAACAGAGCCTCGGATTGCGAGCGCACCAGCGGTTGTAATCATGCTTGAGGCATCCTTACAAAAGGTAATCACAAGCATAGACTTGTGTCGTCTATTGTAGTCGGCAACAAGATCGGCTCTCAAAAAATAATTGAAATTTTTAATAAATTTTTAATAAATTTTTAATAAATTTTTAAAAATTATTTGTTTCAAAACTGAAACATTAAAAAAAGAATTAAAATTAAAAACATTGTTAGCGAGAAAACGGTTTTAAATAGGCGTTGCTTAAACTTAAAAATAATAGAAATTTTTTTATGCGCGATCAGAACAAATATTTATGTGCAACAATTATTTTCAACATTTTTACCCAAACCACCACTAAAAACCACTTTGACCACTCAAAAATTGAAGTGGTCGACAAAACCGATTCCCAAAAATAATTTTTGAATTGAATTTTTATTCGTGATCACGACAAAAATTAGCTTTGTACTTATCGCTCTTGTTTCGGGGACCTTAAAGAACAAAAAAGCCAATAAAAAACCGGAGAATTTCTTCACAATTGTTCAAAATTAGTTCAAATTTATTGTTTTAAAAACTTGAACTTGAACATTAAAAAAGAAATTTAAATACAAAAAATTGTCGTCGAGAACAACAACAAAAAAGGTAAATCTGCCGGTTGGCGTTAGGCTAAACGCAATGTTTTCCTTCACAAAATGATAACTAGCACACGTTATAGAACTGTCGAGGATTACGGTAGAATCTCAGCCAATCACTTAACAGACACAACAACGACGATAAAACCATTTTATGCGCGATCAGAACAAATATTTATGTGCAACTATAACTTTTTTAACTCATTTTTACCCCAAAAAAAATCAATATTAAAGGTAAAATCAAAAACTGAACCGATTTCCCAAAAATAACTGGAAGGACAATTCCCAAAAATAATTTTTGAAAAATGTTTCACGAATTTCAATTTCGAATTTCAAAAACGTGATCAGGACAATGAAGAATTTCGGGCACCATGAAGAACAAAAAAGCCAAGTATTGACCATAAAAGCAATTGTTCAAATTTGTTCAGAAATTGTTCAAAATACAATTGAAATTGAAAATTGAAAATAATTGTTTTAAAAACTTAAAAAAGGAATTTAAAAACAATGTCGTCGAGAACAGCAACAAAAAAAGGCTGCTCTTCACTAAACTGCTAGATCTACGTTGGTTTGCGTTAGGCTAAAAGCAATGTTTTCCGTCACAAAATCATTACGGTAGGATTACGGTAGAATCTCAGCCGATCTCAGCCTCAGCAAACTCAGCCTCTTAGCAGACACCACTTAACAGATCCAAAAAAATGTGTTGGCAAGCTTGAGAACTAAACCGCAAAGAGATGAAGCAGACTTCTGCATTCGCAAACGCGCTTATCAACCCACAAGTGCACAAAACAAGTTTTCATAAAATCAATCATCTTTCGAAATCATGTGATAGTCATTTGAATAGTCATTTGACTTCGAAAAGTCAAATGACTATTCAAAATGAGCAAATAAATTAAGAAGAATTGGTGCCCGTTTCGCCTTAGTTCAGGGCGCAGATGGAAGTCCCAAAAAATTTAGCTTGAAGTTTAAACGTATAATAAACGGTCGATGTTTTAAAATTTAGAGCATTTTTCAATCAATAGGTAGCTTGTAGTGAATTTTACTGATATCCGCCGCAAAGCTTGGTGGAATTTTTGTTGAATTAGATTGAGTGTTTCGAATGTTCTATTAACACAAAAACTACAAAAACGACATTCTAAAAGACTCAAAAATGGTAAATGTTAAAAAAAATGTTAAAAACCGATTATTGCTCGTAGATGTAAATAGATTTTGATTTTACAACGCTTCAGACGCGTATAAATTGGACTTTTATGTTAGAAACAAACTGCGCTTCATAAACTGATCGAATATCCAAAAAATCTATTTTAAAAAATTGGAATTGACCTTAAAATTTAAAGTTTATTGCAAAAGTTGAGCGTAAAATGTAAGCAAAACATGATTAGTTGATCGATCCCTCTTCACCTTATATGATCTGTGATAGGACATACGTATGCTATGCGCAAAGACTTAAAAATGAACTAAAAATGATCAGAGAATGCGGTTCGGTGTAAAACCTTTCTTTGTACGTTTGATTAAATTTGTAAAATATTAAAGTACATTTGAAATAGGTCATGTAATCTTTTCTTCAAAAATTACAATTCATTCCTAATTTTCTCACCTTTTCTCAATTACAATAAGCAAACTTGTTTTGATTATACGGTTTTCTGTAAGCCGACGACAGTGCGCAAAAAGCCGAGACGGCGAAGTGAGACGCCGCCAAAAATCTTTTTTCTTTATTTTTTTAAATCGCTACTAGTCAATATTTTTTAGGCTTTCTCAGAATGACCTGACTCAAAGACTAAAAAATGTACGGTCGGCTAATGGTCCAAAAAATGAAAAGATCAAGCCATACGGTATACAATATGTGTAGTCCCCAATTATTTTAATGAAATCGACGAAAACCGAAAACTAATATTAACCTTTATATTTGCGAACTTATCACCGGAAAGATCAAAAAGCCAAAAACAAAACTAACACAAGGTACATATCATTTGTTTCTTCGCTGTTGGGATCAATATGGACTAGGGCAAGGGCGTCTGTTCGATTTGCGGCTCTAAGCCGACAAGAAGCGGGTCTTTAATTGACCTGAAAATTCAATATATCTAACTCGTCTATGCACTCAGCGTCCACTTCACTCCATGCTTCGTTATGGTGAGGACTTTTCCGTTCGATCCCTCAACTGCGAATTCGGTTGTTCCTGTTTTCTTGTTCGCGTATTCACGAACGAAACGCGTCGTTTTCTTCATTTCGAGAAGGATTTTTTTTATTTTCTTGGGTTCAAAGGAACAACTGACTTCATAATCTTCTCCAAACTGACTCGGATCCTCCAGGAAGCGCGCGACGATTGCGTCCAATAGGTAAGACGAGAGGTACGCTACAATCCAAAATTTTCTAATTCGAACCGCCGCGAGTTCTGCTTCCAAGAATTCTTTTCCGCTTTCGATCGATGTGACCCCAATTTGAGTTGCCTTCCTCCTCGAATTCTGTCGCTCCAGGAGTTGATTGTAGTTTGCATTGTAGTGTTTGAAGTTAACCTGCGAGAATTGCATCTCCTGAAGCCAGTTGAGAAGCCTCGATTCTTCCGAAGATTCCAACGATTCATTAAATGTATGCCCCACGTGAAGATGGGGTTCATTAGAGAGGAAGAGGACGAATTTCATGAGAACCTTCATGTCGACGTCCAAGGGTCTCAATTTAGCCACCGTGGGGTTGAACCATTTCTCAAAAACGCTGATTATGCAGATAACAACGTTCTTCATGTTTGGAGAGTTCTTCAGTTCGTCCATCGTCAGATAGCGATCAGCACCGGTCTCTTCAGGATCCCCGAATCCGTACATCCACTTTCCATTAACAGAGCCAACGTAGAACTCAATCCGCCGCTTCCTTGCAATCCTCGTCCACTCGCCGTCGGGAATCTTTCTTCGAATGTGGCATTCACCGCAGTAGAGATTGTCGCAGCATTTCCAAAGAGCGGCGACGCGCTCGCGGAAGACGAGAGACACTGAGTCCATTGTGGGTGGTTGGTGGTGATTGACTGTTCCTGGAACGCCTTAAATTGATGAACGTGTGACGATCGAAGCGATGCGATCAAAAGCTAGCGCATTGCTTACCCTGAGTCCTTCGAGTCTTTAAATTGACCTACCAGACTAAACGCTTGCCGTTCGTAAAAACGAGCAAAAGTTGAGCGTACAATGTAATGATCTGACGGCGTCAAAAAAATGTAAAAAAAACGTTGCAACGCGGAGGATTATGGTGCTGACTGCTGACTAGAAGAGGTGAATCTCACCGTGAATCTCACAAATTAAATTTTGATTCATTTTGGAAACATTTAAAGGCTGTCGAATGAAATCAACAAACAAGATATTGAAAGGTACTGCGCGGAGAATTACGCTTTACAATAGTTTATTTTTGATGTCAAAAATTTAAAAAACAAGCGCAGAACTAAAGGAACTCGTTTGACAGTGTCATTTTCAAAAATCATAACCGTCTTACCCCCTTTAAATTCTTCAGATTGCTCATTTTATAAAGCTACTGATTGTCATTGCGATTGTTTTTTGAATTTTTCCCTCTAGACTATTGGGAAATGCTTTAAAAAATCTAATTAACTGACCGAATACAGTACAAAGATTTCACGCTAGATTATAAAAATTGAAATGAATTATTTCAAGACCTTCTGGAATAAGGCGTCTTGATCAAAAATAATGTTTTGCTAAATTTTGATAATTGAATTGGTTAAAAGTTAGAGTTGTTTGGTAAATTCCAAATTTTAAATTAAAAAACGCAGGGAACTGCGATGCGAGGTCAACGAGAAATGCCAAAAATATTATACCTTCAATTGTTTAAGTTTTTATATTGCGACCGGATTTATCGTAGTAGCGGCAAACAGATATAAGTTGATAATTTGTGTCCAGTATCTCCAAGAATACATTAATATGAATAAAATATGAGTCAATCGACTTCAAAACAACTTGAAAAATCTGCAAAATCTATTTTTGCAGCCAGCTCATCACGCTACATGAATGCTGAGCGCTCTTTTCAGCTGCTAGTTGCTGTTTGACAGAAACGGCACTCTAAAACGAAAAAAAAACAAAAACATAACAATTTTTTTTTGTGAGTTGGGCATTCAATTGTTATTGGTGTGCTGTTCGTTTCGTCATTTTCTGCTTGAGGTTGGCTGATTGGTTAATAAATCTTTTTCGATGAACAAAAGCAGCAATCCCACCAGCATTGCTCAATAACAAATCAAAATAATAAATTTTTGTGCTTGAAACTCTTTGCTTGCTTGAAACTGTTTGAAACTTGAAATTACAACAACAATAAAGTGTTAAATTTCTTTGGATAATGCGTTATAATATTGGGTTTAAACAATGATGCTTAGACTGCAAACAATTGATTACCAAAACTATAATTGCGAAGCGGCAAGTTTTTTTGTCGGCTGTACGGTATTGCAGAACGAAGCAAACACAAGCTTGAAGCTTGATAGCTTATTTGAGGTTCAGAGACGAGATTTATAGCGATTACTGTCAAATCCTGCTTAGTAAATTTTTGTGCACAAATTATTACACCAACAATAAAATGTTGAATTTCTCTGAACAATTTAATTTTTCCCTGAACAATTTAATTTAATTTTTGAACAGTAGAGTTTCATTTTTGGTTAACTGAAACATTTTATTGATATTCTTTAGTCAATAAAAGGTAATAAAAAATAATTTTTGTCGTGACAGCACTTCTAAATGGTCAAATTTAAAAATTCTCGTTGTTATTTTCAATCAACGTATTAAACAGATGCACTCGTTATTGTGACTTATAATAGCATAAACACTTTTCAATGAGTTAAAGCCTGAACGCCAAGCAAAGATGAGTTTTCTGTTTTTTAATTTTTACTTTACCTACGGTTTGCTATTTGACGTTTTATAAAGCATGAAAGTAACTTAAACTTGACTTGATTGTTCACATTTTTGGTACTCTGTGATCTATTGGTAACGAGTCCAACAGCGCCATGAGAGTTCGTAATTACGAATTTATGGTTTTCTTAGTTTTGTGGGCAAGTAGATTCAAGGAGCTTTTTGTCATTGGAATTGGAAATAAGTTGAAAAAGGTTTGTTTGGAAACCACACACAATTGAAAGGCCATGATGTATGTCTTCGATTGGCACTTATCTCTAAAAATCTGTTTAATGAAACTGGCTTAATAAATGTTTTTGATGAACGCATTTGTACGATTACAGCAACATTAAAAAAAATTTTTTTTGAATAGTTGGATGCCATCTTCATTATTTACTTTATGGATGTTTTCTTGGTTACAAAATTGCAAAAAAGGTAATAGACAGTTTTGTTTGGTCCGTGGCGGTTTCCCATGTGCGTACAATGATTATCGATGATTTTGTAGACATTCAAATGTATTTGTTGATTTTCTATAAAAAAAAATTTAGCCAACTGATCAAGATTAATTTTTGAAGATGAGCTTGACGCAAACTAGAAGCATCTAAGATCAAACATTTTTTTCCGTTTAGTTTTTGATAAACGATATTTGTATGAATGATTGATACCGTATCCTTTCTAATGAATGCGGTTTTAATAAAGCCAAACTAAAATGTTTTCATTTTTGTGTCAGTGCTTGAACGACAACTTGTAAAAACTTTTTGTAAAGAAATTTTTTATTTTTGCCAATCGGTTTCTGCTTCAATGAGACAAATTATTGCTACGCGCAGTGCAAAGATGCAAATATTTGAATTAAATGAAAATGTTATTTAAACTTCTTGGTGGAATTTTTGAACATTAATAGCATTTTTGTTTATTTTTGCCCGCCAATCAGCTCACCTCGTTTTAGCTGCTTGATACAATCTCTAAAACAAAAATGTAATTGTATTTTGTTTGCCTCTGCTTAACCGGATTATTTTGGATTACCGCATGCCTTTCACATAAATTTTTTGTGCTGTCTTCCACAAGCAATCAGCACCAAGCGCATTTAAAGAACGGAATTATTCGTAGTTTTTCGTGGACAAACAACAAATTAGAAAAAAAAATTAAACAAATATTTGCATCTTCGTTCTGCTTTTTACTGTTAAACACATAGTTAGATTTTTATCATTTTTGATCAAGTTTGGTCAATTGGACAATTTTATTTGTTTTATTTCATGTTTCCGACAAAATTCAAATTTCGATACGTGCACATAGTTCATTTATTTGAATTAAACTAAAACAACAAAAATTTAAAGAACATCAATTTTTGCACCTTTTTGGCGATCACTCAAGAACATAGACCGTCAACCAATGTTAATGCGGCGCATTTTCAGCAGTTCTGCAGATTCTAATTGCCTTCAAGCTCTACCTCACAGCAATAAATGCGATGAGATGCAGGATTGGTTTTTTAAATTTATCTCTTAGTTCAAACTGCACTTGGTCGGCTGATTCGCTTGCAAATTTTTATTGGCTAGATTTGATTAATAATTAATTAATCTGCATTATTCAAAAAAAAAAATTGAATGTGTCATTGTTTGATTTTAATATTTATTTTTGAAACAAAATTCAATAACACCTCAACCTTCTTAATTAGTCCGCGTGATGGACGCAAAACTCCTCAATTCCACTTTCTTTTTTGCTGTAATGGCATTTTTTGACATAAAATAAAGCATAAATCTTTGAAGCGCGGGACAGTATCCAGCTTAAAAAAGAAAAGAGAAGGCTTGTTGTCAATTTTTATTTGGCTTGATTGGAATAATGTCTGCGCAAAGAATATTTTGAATGCGTCAAAGCTTGATTTTTATTAAGATTTTTATTTTATTAAGATTTTTCCATTTTTTGTGATCGGGACAGCACATCCTATGAATCTGGTTAGCAGAGCAATAATACCGAGAAGAGGGAAGTCGCAATTTAATCCTCGTTAAATGTGATTTTTGTATTGTTAAGTGTTTGACTCTGCAAATCGCATTCCAAATAATGAGAAAAACGAAAAAAGAAGAAAAAAAAACGCACTTTTTGCATAGAATATTTTATTGTTGGCTGCTTTGTAAAAAAAAGATTTTTGCCAATTTTTCCAAAAGTAATGTTTCTATTTTAGACATCTTTTAGACCTGTATTTTAGCCGTTTCAATTTAAATTTTAAATTTTAGCTATGTAATCTACTTTTAAGTTAATTTAATTTATTACAGTTTTGATTAGGCGCCGTTTTAAATAATAAAAAATGGATTTAATACTTGTTTGACCTAAAGGACGCGAAGATTTCCATTTTTTGATTAGTTCGATAAAGAAATGACTAAATTTTTAAAAATAAAATGTTCTTCACCGGATCAACAATGTGCGTCTCGCGGGCAATGCTTTAATTTTTTGAAGCTGAAGGAACTTTCAGCCTAAATTATAATTTAAATTAAATTTTATCTATTTTTGCAATAAAATAAGACAAACCAGTTTCATTTTAGATAACTTTTTGGTTGCCTCCTAGCACTTGCGCTAGACATCTAATTTTTCAGAACAAACATGCTTCTATGTGGTGCAAGTGATAAATTGACATTATTTATTTAGGGACATTTTTGGATCGTGAGGCGATTAAAAAAAACGATTAAAAAAATGTAGATAAAAATTTTTTAATAGAATTTTTGGATGTCAAATGTCAAAAAATTAAATGAGAATCTTTTGACCAGTTTATGATCAGTTGGCTGAACTTTTGAACGGGTTAATTAACTATGTAATCAAACAAATCGATATCAGAGAGTCATTTTTTGTTTATTACCGCTTATTGCATGACATGAACCAAATTCAAAGTGTGAATATCAACAATTAGTAGCTGCATAGACAACATCAATTTAGCTGTTACAAAACGTCATTTTTAATTATTTTTTTTGTATAGAAAACAAACAACAAAATTTTTGCGTTACGATAATGTACAAATAATGCTACAATTGAAGTTTTATTTGGTAAAGGCGAATAAAACCTAGAAACGACTTTTTCCTATTTTTTGATAGAACATCAACTGTGCTGGTGGGTAGAGGTAGATAGCGGGATATGGAGAGCGATAGTAGATCAAGGTTTATTAGCCTTCACGCAAAGATGAATTGCACATAATGATACATAACGTGACGGTGAATGGAGCGATGTGTGAATGAAGGTGTGTGGTGCATTATACATTTTCAGTGACAGACGTGTTTCGCATTTATAATGCATTTATATTTTTTTGCCTCTGGTTAACCGAAATGAATTATTTTTTAATTATTTTTAAACAATGATGCTCATGCCGCATGCTTTTTCAAATCTTTTTCACCGGTCAGAAAACGGAATTATTCGTGGTTTTTGGTGTCCTCAAACATCCGAAAAGGTTCCTTCCAAATACGATTTTTTTATTCACGACAAATGATTCAAATTTGACAAAAATTAATTGTAAAATTTTTTGCAGTTGAGTTTAATTAATTAGCTGTTAATTAGCTTTACTTGTGCATTGCTGGTTTTTACTTTTCCTTTATTGAAAACGCAAAGTCTGATTTTTTTTAAATACTTTTTTTTGTTAGGGTCTTGATTGAATACTTGTAAAGTTTGATTTTTTTGAGCATTTAAATACTTTTTTTGTAGGGTTTTTGAGCAACAACTACTTGTAAAGTCGTTATTTTTGCCGATCAATCAGCCCACCGTCATCAGCCCTACATCTAAGTTTGAGCGTTATTTTTAGCTGGTTGATGTAGTTGAATTTAAATAGAATGAATCATATAGTTATAAGATTAACTAATATAATAAAGATTTTAACAAAGTCAATTTTTGCAACTTTTTAATGACGACCACTGAAGAACGTGGACCCTCAACCAATGCACAGGCCAACCAATGTTAATGCTGTGAGTTGATTGTATTTTCTACAGTTCTACATTTGAAACAAAGAAAAATAATCTAAAAGATGAGATTAGTAAACTCAATTCGTGGATCGTTGTCAACGTGCCGGAATATTGCCTGCATTGGATGTTTTTGAACAATTTATGCGTATGCATTCGACCATAGTTACTCGTAATTTTTTGTTTATTTGATTCAGGCATCATTGTTGTCAGTTTTTCTAATTTTTGATATGTGCATTTAAGATTTTGAGCGTTTGATTTGCATTTGAGCGAATTTGAGCGAATTGATTTTTAGTTTATTTGATTCAGGCATAGAGCATCGTTGCTGTCAGTTCAAATTCATGATACGATTTCATTTTAGAATTAAAAAAAACGTAATTTATAAACATTCGGATACATTATCGCTGTCCGATGCAGTCAAAAAACAAAGAATCAATTTTTGACTTTGCCAGTGGTTTTAACAGATTTTGTTCTCTTTTGCCAACATTGCCAATTTGTTGATGTTGAAACAAGATTTGCCAACAACTTCAATGCCACAATTTCAATTAATTAATTTTTGCCATCGAACAAAGCATTATTAAAAGAACATTACAATCAATAGCAATTCACAAACAATTCTTTGAAGAGTTCTTTAATTCATCCTCTGCTTAATGTCGTCAGTCGACATTGTTTACTTTAATTTCAATACTTGAACTAAGACGGGCTGACGCAAGCAGTTGCATGCTGGAAAAACCAAACCTTTTTTTGCAGCACATCCATAACCCAAACTATTAAATTTTTTTGGTGATTAACCCCAGTGTGACTGTGCAAATACAAACTTTTTTTTTGCAACATGGCCAGCATAAACCAAACTATAAAATTATTTTTTTCGTTTAAAGTGTTTGTCGCACTAATAAGTTTAGCATTTTTTTCTTTACAAAGCTTCTTTAGTGACATGACATAACATTGAAATTTCATTCCGCTTTTACCTATTTTTATTACACTTTGTTTAGTTCAACTGTTCTTAATTAATCTTTAAAACGTTTTCAACTATCCGTACAAGATATCTCATAATAGCTCTACCACAGTAATCGTGGCAATTTAAATTTAATTTAAAGCATGTAAATCATTTTTTGGTTTAATTTTTTGGCAGCTCAAATATTGTATAGGGTCCAATGAGTGGTAACGACCAGCGGTTTGCAAAAGAACGAATTTTGTTTTTTTCTGCTAAATTATTTAGATGTTTGAGAAGTTTGATTTAAATTCATAGACTAACAACAAATCCACTTACAAAATTGTATTTCTAACAAACAAACCAAACTTTGCTACAAAAATTGTTATTTTTGGCGAATTCCCTCCCAGCTTCGTCGGATATAACACAAAATAAAGAACACACATTTTTAATTTTATTTTTAAACTTTTTTTGAAAACATTTTTAAAGAAATTTTTAATCAATTTTTGATATAGGCATACATTAATTTGATTTTTTGAACTTTTATTTATGAATAAAAATAATTCTAATTTTTTAGGGCTTCGTAAAGTGAAGCAATTAAGAAAATTTTTGGTAGTTTTCTTCGGGATTTTATCTCCCAAACTTCGGGGTATTATCTAGGGTCCAATCAGTGGTAACGACCAGCGGTTTGATAAGAAGGAGTTTTGGTTTGCTAAATTTTTTAGATGTTTGGGAATGTTTGATTTAAATTCGTAGACTAACAACAATTGTTATTTTTGGCTTCATCGTCTTCGAGCTTCGTCGGACATAACCCAAAATAAAGAACACACATTTTTAAAAATTTTTTTAAAAAACATTTTTAAACAATTTTTGAAAATGGCCTTTGTGATTTATATTTCAATACTAAAATACGTCGGACATAACCCAAACAAAGATACATGAATTTGATTTTTTAAACTTTCATGTCATCTAGAAAAAAGTCATTTTTAGGGCATCTTAAACAGTAAAGCAATTAAGAAAATTTTTGGTCTCCAGGGTTCATCGCCCCAACAAATTTTAAACAACAGTTCACGGCATTAGTAATGCCTTATCACGAGATAACAAACGTTTTCAAAGATTTTTTGGTCCTTTTTGGTACCTGCGACAGGGAGGACTCGTCCGCAAACGAAAATCTGTCCACTATCGGTTGAATCAAGTTGAATCATCAAACAAATTTTCGGGTTGTTTGCGAATCACGTTTTCAAAAGCATAACATTTCAATAACAAAAATGTTTGATCTTTATCTCTCAAACAACAACAGTTCCCGTCATAAATAATACATTATCAAGACAACAAGCTTTTTTTCCACAGATTTTTTGGATTGCTTCAAGAACAATCAGAGTGCATAAATAATTACTTAAACTCCCCGCTCCAAGCGCCGTCGATGAACCTTTTTTTAAAACAATTTTTCGGATGCCCAGCTTTTACGATACATAGGTTTTTAGATAAATGGGAGGACTCGTCCGCAAAGGAAGATCTGTCCTCTAACGGCTCTGACTCGTCGATTCGAAATGAGCGAAAATATGGACAAAAAAGCGGCTAACTCTTTTGTGCCGATTGGAAAATATAGCTTTTTTTGCACTTTCATGTGTTAGTCAAACTAAACGATTTGTTCACGCAAAGCAAACCAATTTTTCAAATCATGTTTTCAATAACATTGAAAACAATGAACATGATTTTGTTGTTTTTATTCACAATAACCGTCTCTTGGTGCATATTATGTTGCGTAGTGCAAGCGTTCACTTTTGTCAATGAAACTGTTTTTTGTTAAAAGCTATGCAAAACTTGTTTGTACACGAACAGATCTATTTCAATATATTCCAGTTTAATTTTTGTTCGTAAGGTGAACCTGATTAACCTGTTTGGCGGACAAAACATTTTTGTGTGTAAACCAAATGCTATTTCATCATTTGTAACAATGAACAAGAGCTGTTTTTGGATTTTTTCATAGTTATACAGTCTATGGGTGCTCCTAATGCTGCGTGCTTGTTTTAAATAAAAATTTGATCTACATTGTCAGCAGTCTTCTTGGTTCTTTCCAGTGACTCAAGATTGTAAAGCGCACAATAACTCCTGTATGACACATTCAAGTTCACAATCTTGAATTTTCAAGTTCATCTTTGAAATGAAAAAAAGAGTTTTTTTTGTACGCAAAAGCCAATTTTTGTATCTTTTATTCGGTCACATTTTTACAGCTCAGATTCAATTAAAAATTTAAAAAAAATGTCTTTTTGGGCATCTATGTGTTAGACAAACGACTAAACAAAAGACAAAAAATTACCACTTTTGATGTCGAAATGAATGATTAATCAATGACTCCAATGATTTTTGGATTTATTTAGATCACTGTGAACACTGGCAACGCTCTACTTTTCATCAAATAAATAGCTTTTAATTTTGCAATAACAACAAATTTTCAGTCAGCTCAAAATTTGTCCAATTACTCGTTACGACCAGCTGTTTGCAAAAGAATGAGTTTTGGTTTTTTTGGTCACTGTTCGCATCTTAAATATGGTAGTTTTTTGTATCCCGGTTTTCGTATAATGAACCATAATTCAAAATTTTGTATTTGACAAAACAATCTTCAAAATCAAGAAATTTTTGTTTTCAACGGACAATTCTTTTTTCTTGCATCGTTTTTATCCATTTTTTGTTAAAAATGCAGCACACCATTTTCAAATCAAAAATTATTCTTTTAAAGTAAATTGGATTTTTTTGGGCCGTTTTTGATCGAATTTTCACGACTTGTTTTTTGTCTTCTCTTCTTCAGGAAAGGAAAAATCAAGGAACATCTGTGATTTGGTGAACGGTCCAAAACGTACGGTCCAAATTGTTGAATTTTTGTACATGATTCGGACTTCCTTTATTATAATTGCATTTAATATCATTATAATATTAAATTATTTTATATTAATAATAATTTAATTATATTTTATTTTGTTTTCGCTTTAAATTCATCAACATAATTTTTGAGGAAGAGGTGTTACATAATTATAGCTGGCAACCCTTTTCAAACAAGGATTCACATAAGAATTTAACCAACTAGTTTTTTTGGAAGTCTTTTTTGTTGCCAACGCGCCCTGAAATATTTCGAATAACCGAATGTTTACGGAATTAATTGTTCTTTTGCATCTGCAGAAAACGAAGTAAGGAAACCTGCAGCTCTATAGGTTGTTCTACAGATGTAGCTTCAGTTTGCACTTGCTTGGTGTTATTTTTGCAAGATACTTATCGCTTCCTGAATAATCTCAAATTGGAAATAAATTTGTAAATCAGTATAATTAATCATTTTGATCAAATTAATTAAATTTGGAGCGTATGATTTTTGCCTTTACTCAGATTGTTGAATTCTTGGAGATACTGGAGACAACAAAAACAAAGTTACCAATTAATATTTGTTTGCTATCACTGCGGTAAAACTGGCCAGCAAATAAAAACTGAAGCAATTGAAAATAAATTATATTTTGAACGTTTAGGCTCATGACACATTCATTATTTAAATTTGTATATTTTTGCCGCATTTTTGCACGGTTTTTCATAAAATACGCAAAACATGCGGCGTTTTTAGTTTCATAAATAAATGATTTTTGCAACTTCGTATATAGTTCTAACCTGGAAATAAATTAGTTAATTAGTTCATTTCAGTTAATTAATTTGCTATTTTTGAGAATCCCAAGATTTTCAAGTTGGTTGCTTACAATCACAGTTAAATACATAAAGGCGCGGATTGTCGCGCTTCAGCGTTTATGATTTCTTGATCTTTTTTGTGAAGTGCCCGAACAAATTTAAATATTTTTGGCTATACGGCTGCCTTTCTTGTCAGCGAACGTGAATTCCAGGCCCGCTTCAAACTATTTCTTCACTCTCTCGGTGCGTGTACCGTACTCGCTTTCAAAATCGTGAATAAAATTTTATTTTTGAGTGCAATTCGGCTCCTCTCATCTTAGTACTGATGTCGGTCACCGTTGAATTAAAAACACATTTCGTTCAAGTCCTGAAATTCTTTGGTTTAACCCCTTAGGCTACTTTAACGCGGTGGCATTATTATTTTTTTATTTTTCTTCAATATTTTTGGTTCGGAACACCTCCGTTAGACCAACACATGTTTAAATGCTCGGTTTTAAGCATTTCTAATTGCAAAATTTCACTTTTATCTGTCGTAAAAAATTTCTAAGCAGTACTAGGGCCTGAAGAGTTCAAAACTTGTAACAGAAGCCAAAATTTGATTTTGAACACTTGATAAAGTAAATTAATTGAAATTGTTTCAGCTTGGAGTACTGAGAAGTGTTTGCTGATTCATTCCAAATCAGCCATTTTTTTGTCGATTGACCCCGCTCACAAGTTCTGCAATTTATACGTTAGCAAATTACAATTACAAGCAAGAAGAACAATTAACGTAATTAACGTTAATTACAGTAACATGGTCTTTTTTTGTGGGATATTCGAGTATCAATCTACATCCTTAAATACGCCAAGGATAGCCGGGTTTGTTAACGAATATTGTTAAATAATGTTAACGAATAACGAACATAATACCTTTACTTTAATTTACTACATAATACCTTTAATACATAATGCCTTTACATAATCTCGTAATTTTTTTTTTTAAAGAAGAATGGCTATTTTTGATAATCTATAAGTCTTCCAAGAGCAATTTTGTGTTTTATTAAATTTTATTTTTTCCATTTTTTGCTAAAGAATTCTCGCTCCGATGGATTAGTGTCACGACTAACCGTTTATCTCTTTCTTTTTTGGGACGTCCGCCTATTCTACATTTTGCTCTGCCTATAGTCTACCGTTTTCTGGTTGAGAGTTGATAACGACATTATTTTTTTTGGGGGCCAACGGCTTCCTTCGATCTTAATTTCACAGCTTCTCTCTTTCCCAATGTGATTCAAGGCTCCAAGATCTAAGCTTTCAAAACTTATGGTTAGCTGTCTGTTATTTAAAACTGAAAATTCACTTTTTTTAAATTAAATTGTTTTAAATTTAAAAATAAATCGTGAAATAAAAATTAAATTAAAATCAAAATTAAAATAAATTTTTATTTTTATCAAAAATTAAAATTTAAAAATTTAATAATAAAAGTATTGAATTTATTTTTGTTTTATTAAACATTTTCCATTCGTCCAGGTAGTAATTTTTTTTTTTTACGTATATGCATATTTAAAACCTGCTTTTGCTCTCTGCTTTCTGATTGCATGAGTTAAATTTGAGATTGAGCGTGGCCACATAGCCGAAATTTGTGTTTCTGACATGCATGGTTTTAGCACAAATATGTTTTAATACTGTGAGAAGCACAAAGGATGTAGAATCTATTGCGAAAAAATCAGAAAAAAAAAAGAAAAAAAAAGCGAAAAAATCAAAAAATCATTTGAAATAACTTTCAAAAAAAAAATTTTTTTAAATAATTAATAATTAATTAAATTAAAAAAACTAAATTAATTTTTGTTGGTTCTACCGCAAAAGTGCATGGTTTTACCACAATAAATTTATTTAAATTTTTCTTTTTTTTTAATGAAGAAAATTACGAAATGAGTGTCTTTCAAGAATGTTTTGCAAATTAATACTGTTACGTATACAGATAAGAGTCAATCTAAAATACAGTTGTAGTGTACACATATTGCAGAAAACAACCTTCTAGATACTGTAGAAAAAGAAATTTGTTGAGATGCAACATCAACAACATCCGATTCATTTATTGTTGCTATGTTTTGAAAATAATTGTCTAGACTTTTGTCCTAAGAGAGGAGATGTATTCTTTTTTGTAGCTGAGGATAGCCGACACTTTGTATTTCATGAAATGTGTATATTTTTGCCTCACGCGTTTATATCTAGCTGTTCAGCAGCACGCCCTTGAGTTAAGGTTTGGGAGACGGGTACATACATTGCGCGCCTCATTAAGCCGCTAGGCGCTATACTTCCTATACAAAGGACACGTTTTTTTGCGCTTCAATCCCTCCATCTTTGGGCTGACAGCAAGTTGGTAATGGTTTTGAAAACCTTGAGAAACAACACTGTTGTTCCATTGTTGCATAAATAAACAATTGGATTTTAGAAATTGTTCCAATATTTTTGGATTTTGCTCAAGTTTTAAAATTTTTAAAAAAATATACTATTTTACTTTTTTTTCATTGTTTCATTCATTTCAAAAAATTTCATTTCATTTTTGCATACTTTGGTTGACATAGCAAGACCAATATAAATTTACAACTTTTCCCTAATTTTAAAAATCCACACTTATCAATTATTTTATAATCACTTATTGTAAACAATTTTAATGTTTTTTTAACAACTGAATTAGGTTTTCATGTCGTCGTTCTCCCTCAGTCTCCGGAACCTCGCATTTCTACGCAATTTTTGGGCGAAAAGGTCGCATTACTCTGAATTGTGGTTGCGAGCCGTATTCGTAAAAACAAACAGGCAACATTTTTTCTTTATTTTTATCTACTCAAAATAACCTTTTTTTAAATAAAAATTAATTTTTTGTACGGGTTTCTTACGCACAACTGGCAGTATCTAGGTTTCTTCTATTTTAATGGAAATTATACTGTTGTCATTCATTCTCCTATTTCATTGTTTTATTTTTTAATTTAATATTTTTTTTTAAACTATCATTTTTCATTGTCATTGAAAAGTTTGATTTAAAGTCATGAGCCATTTTTGAATATATTGAATAAATCTTCACTTTTTAAATTTCAATTCAATTTAATAAAACGTCATTTTTGCCTCTTTTCAACAAGAGGCCTCTTTTTTCAATTTCGCCTTATTTTAAACGAACTAGAATCTGAAGAAACAAAGTTTTTTGAGCATTGAATTTGTGATTGCAAAAATTCAATGCTGAATTATTTCTTATAATGCACAAAATTTGAATTATTAATTTTGATTTATTTTGCTGCGAATAACAAACTGCGCAAAATTAGTTTGGTTTTCATTTGGTGGAAAATATTTAATCCTATAATATATTCGTTTCAATCGCTGTCATATAATCCTTTTAAAACAACAAAAATGGATCAACGTTTGAAGGTGGCGCTCCAAAAGATAAAAATTATGCATTTTTGGGGCCGGACATGTTCGCAATTTTTTTTTGTGGCGCATAAAGCGATTTGATGAAATGAATTTTTGGTAATTCTAGCAATAGTAATTCTTGTTAGATTTCTCATCTTGGCCGAAAGTGATCAGTCGATTTTCAATTTTTTCGCTTCTATTTATGCAATATCGCAGTTGCTCCGGAAATATCATTCGTTTCGTAAATCACAAGAATCACCAGGTGCCAAATTTCTAATCCTTTCATTTTTTTAAAAAAATTCCTATTTCGTCGCAAGCATATAGAAGATTTGTATTGATTTTTTGTTGCTTACAAATCGCAATTTCCAGAACGAAACAGAACGGATTTGTATTATTTTTGTTCAACAAATCAATGGCAGTATATATTATTTTCAATTTCCATTAAAAAGGTGCTCTTGAACAATTTTAAATAATTTTTGGATATTTTCGTCTTTGTAAGATAATTTTGTCGAATTTTTTTAAATTTAAATTTGTTTTTTATTTAAAATTTAAAAAAACTATTATAATTGACCATGACAAATTTTAATTTATTTTTTTATTTTTGCTGCTCATTGGCAATTAAGTGGTATGGTGAAGCAAAAGCATTTTTTCAGTAAAGCTTGGTAAATGTATATTAAGTTATTTTTGCAATTTTTGACTGCAATTTTTGACTTGAAACAAAGTCTTATAATTTGTTTACCGCGATGTCGAGTTGTACTTTAATTAACACACTATTGTTTTGAGCAACAATGGATGAAAAATAGCCATTGTTCTCACAATCAACTCACAGGTTCGAAGGTGGCGGTTCAGAAGACAACATATTTTTTGCAATCGCCATTCCTATTAAAAGCGGAGTGCATTTTTTGAATTGCATTCTGCGTTTCTGGTTGACCGGCAGCGGACCAAATTTTTAGAACACTAAAGGTTTCGTGATTAGCTTTTTTAAACTCTACTTCATTTGAAGTACGGATCTCAGTGGAGACGACGGTAGTTTATAGACGACAACGGTCAGAAGAGGCGATAAAAATCAATTGTGGTCGCAACGGAAACCAGAAATTTTAAGAAATCCAGATAAAAATAGTTTTTGAAATTCTAAAATCCAAAAACCGAAAATTATCTACAATGTTATAAATTTTTGCACTAAGACCGCAATGCCCCCGTACCATTCAAGCTGCAAATTGAGCTGATCATTGTACAGTAACAGTCCTAGCTCGTGCTTCATTTGTTGTGTGTTAATTGCACCTCGTAAATAACAAAGATTTTTAAAACATTTTTTTGCCTCCGTTCCACTCGAACCACGTTTCACACGATTATTTTACCGTTTATTATACAGAGATTTTGATTGTAATAGAGTGGCCTCGTGGGACAACGAATGGCTGTAGCTAACAGAACTACCCTCTAAAAGAACTAGTTAAGAGAAAGAATCGAACTCTAATCGAAGATTTTAATTATATTATATTATTATATTATATTAATTATATTATAATAAATTATATTAACATACATTTTGTCATTAATCAATATATTAAATATCAATTAAATATCAATTAAATGTTTTCACAGGGCCAGAGACGGCTGACTAAGCTGTGGTGGTTTGGCCTAAATTTGAATTGACTTTACTGCTCTCATACGACCTTGACTGCAAAATTTATAAAATACAACAATTGAACTCGACGAATTTGCCGCATTCTCCGAATACCTCGCTGACCCTCGCCATCCGCACCTCTTTAAACTGAACCTCACTAACAATCGACATTTGAATATCGAAAATCAATCCGCGAATAACCGATTGTTCATTTGGAGTTGATGTTCTACAGTAAACTGTTGGAAATGACTCGAAATTGAGTGATTTTTTGCAGTAGTTTGACCAAAATTAGACAGAATTAATCAATTTTTTGTTAAATCTAGACGATTTTTTATTGTACCACACACAACAAAATTAATTTAGTTAATTAACTTTTAAGTTTAAAAAAAATTAATTTAATTAATTGAAGTCACACCGCAAATATATTTAACAATTTTAAATAAATTTTTGCAGCAGGGTGTACCTAGTCGCTGCTTGTTTTCGTTGCTGTTGTTGCTACATGTTGCTCGTTTTTCTACAAATACCATTCTACACACCATTTTGAGTTGCTTCTTGTGGTTTTTCGATACTTGAAAAAATTAGTTACTAAATTTCGCTATTTTCAAAAATTCCCAATTTTTCTACCGTTTTTGGTGTAACCACTAAATGTTCATTTAGCATGATAAACGCATGATATACGGACTTTGTTTGTTTGCCAAGATCAATGCTTTGAACTAACAAATCAATTAATTTTTTTTGTTAATTCCAAGTGAGATCATGGTTGAAAAAAAAATCCAATTATTTTTGACACTCCATTGACAAGCCGTTCCAATAACTTTTTTTTATCGCCATTTACGTTTCAGTTTCAGTAACGTTTTATTTTTAGCACAAGATCAATGCTTTCAACTAACAAATCAGTTAAACTTTTTGTCCGCTACAAGTAAGATCATAAGAGCCTAAGCCGAAAACATATTTTCGTAGTTACGGTAATTGTTTGAAATGGATCACGGATCACGGAGGTAATTTTGTTTTCTGAAACGTTTTCCTAAAAATTGAAATTCATAATTAAAATTAATAATAAAATTTTCTGGCATTTTTGCGCAGCGGCTAAATTGCAAAAACCTTGTTAATGTACTGCTGGTATGGCTTTCTGTCATTTTTTTTTTGCAAATGTGAGCCGAAAATTGGCCTTATTGGAAGATTATTCAATTATTCAAGTTCATTAGACTCAAAATTAAGGTAGCACTCCAATGAGAATTGGCTATAGTATACATTGGCATAGACATTGGCAGGACTCTCACAGTTGCATCATTTTCTGCGAACAAAATTACAGCGGAAGTTCCCAGCGACTATAGGACGAGTAGGAAAGTTTTTTTTTTTTTTTGCTTTTCTTTAATTCCAAACGAATTAACAATTCAATAAAATAATTGCATTAATTTTTTGAAAGTACAAACTACAAACTACAAATCAGTTAAATTTTTTATTCTTAATTTTTTATTACATGACAATTATTTAATGTTTTGGAGGTAATAGGTAATATCACAAACAATAGAGAGTTTTTATTTTGGTCGTTACAACAGAAACGGACAAGAGAAAAACGATTTTTTGTAATTTTTGAAGAGGTTGGTCTTCTTCTAAAATTGAAAAAATATTTTTTAGGAGATAAAATACCGTTTTACTCGATTTCAAAAATATCGCGTGTCGTGATTGCTTTACGGGTGGGAGTAGTCATGAAAACAATGTAATGTAACATTTACGATTTTCTTTTAAATTGAACGCCTTTAACAGAGATTTAACAGTATTTTTGATGTCCCGAATTTCAAGCGCAGAAACCCTGCAAACACTAGTATAAAAATTATCGCAAGAACGTTTTGAATTAAATTATTAAATAATTAAATTAATTTTTTGAAACTCGAAACTACAATCCCTTCAACTAACAGATCAGTTAAATTTTTTAAATTTTTCATTCGTTACATGACAATTATTTAAATTTTTGGAGGTAATAGGTAATATTATAGAGTTTTTATTTTCGCCGTGACAAAAGAAACGGTCAAGAGAAAAACGATTTATTACATTTTTTTATTTTTGAAGACGGTCAGTCTTCTTCTAAAATTGAAAAAATAATTTTTTAGGAGATGAAATACCGTTTTACTCGATTTCAAAAATAGCGCGTGTCGTGATTGCTTTACGCGTGGGAGTAGTCATGAAAACACAATGTAATATTTACGATTTTCTTTTAAATTGACCGCCTTTTGCAGGGATTTAACATTTTTGATGTCCCGAATTTCAAGCGCAGAAACCGTGCAAACACTAGTTTGAATATTATCGCAAGAACGTTTTGCAGCTATTTCTCTTTGCAGTCTCAAAATAATTAACAGTAGATTTTTGAAATTGTAATTTATCGCCTTGTGTTATATCCTGAAAAACCATTGTCTTTCACAAAGAGGCTCAATTATAAAATAGCAATTGGGAACGCCATTTGGGGATTGTTTAGTATTGCAATGAAACATTGTAAAATAAAATATTTTTGTATTTAGACGGTTTACGTCTAACGCTGATCGTGATGCCTGAAAAAAGAATAAAAAAAGAAAACAAAATTTTTGGTTGATGATGTCCAACGCAAGTGGCACAACTATGTACAACTATAATTTAACTTTAACCGCTCTTTTCATTTTTTTAAATTTAATTTAAATTTCTTTTTAATTTAATTTTAATTTTGATCCTTTCATTTGGAACCAAACGGGAAAAAAACTCATTTCCGTTCCTCAGATTTTTTTCCCCTAAGTTTCATAAAAGGAAAAAAACGACGTAAATTAAAGTATTTAAAAATTATTTTTGTAAGCAGGCATTATGATAACTTTTCCCAGTATTTTAATTCAATTAAAATTAAATTAACGAACAATTTTTTTCAAACTTTTCTAGAAATACATATGATTTTTTTCCAATTTCCTGATTTTGGCTCTTCGTCAACCTTAAAGGATAATCGTAAAAAGGAGAAGCCCATATATGCTGCACATGCCAGCATTTTAAAACGTTTAACACGATCGGTGTTGAAAATCAATTTTTGAATATTGTTCCTTTCTTCTCACATTTTTTGCAAAAAAAAATCATAAAAATTGAAAAAAAACCATTTTTTGGTTGTCTCAGTTTAAGTTTCTTGTCTGTGCTTTGTAATTTTTGAAATTCGGCATTGGAAACAAATCGTGTCGGTTCTAACGCGTGGCGACCATTTTTTTTAAATAATGGTTTCAAATAGCCCAAAGCCCAAAATATTCACTCGATAAAGACTTTTTTTGGTTTCCTCCTCAGTTTACAAGATAAAAATCCGTTTCACTATTTAATAGCCAAAAACTACAATTTTTTAAGCAAAAGGTCTCTTTTTCGCTTTTACACAATAAATAATTGCAGTCCTAGTTAGGGATTGTTTGCTTTTTTACAGTGGAATAATATTCATAGAATGTCCAAGAATTTTCGAAAACTTATTTTATTAATTTTTGGATTGGTGCTCTTAACTTCCAAAACGTGTTGCTCTGCAATTTTTTAATCCTTTAATTTAATTTTTTTTTAAATTAATTTAATTTTGAAATGAGTCAATCAAAAGAAAACAACATAAGCGTCTAAACGTTGTAACGTTTTGCTCTGCACCGTGTTAGAAGCCGAACAACGAAAGTCCATCCATGTCCATGGAAATAAAATTTTTTATTTTAAATCATTTTTGGCTCTACTAGCGAATCGGGGCCAAAACTAAATTAGAGGGGTCATAACTAATTGAGAGGGGCCATAATTTGGAATAAAGGCCAAAACTAAATCAGAGGGGCCAAAATGTCGAATGAAGGCCAAAACTAATTGAGAGGGGCCAAAACTTGTTTCGATTGCTATTGTCATTTATTGATATGCTACTGATTACATATTACATCATGGCTGCAGTACGATCAACCCTGCTCTTAGTACGAAACCTAGTGAATTTTAGGGTCTGGTGGATTTTACGAAGCTTTGTGAATGGCGTGATTGTATTAAAGAGCTGCTAAACTTGTAATTTTTGGCATTTTTAAAGACGAGAAATAAAATCCACAAACAATAAATTCTTTGGTTTATTTTTGTGAGCCTGCTCTCAGTACTAAAACAAGGACCAACTGCTGTGATGCTGTGTTCTTAGAACCGTTCATGGAATTATGTGTAAATCATTGTGGCTTGAATCAAATTTATTATATCCTGTAGTTATTTTTTTTGGCGTGCAGCATTACGGCCAGGTTATGCTTGGGAATAATGAAGCTAGCTGTCATTCAAATTTTCCTCAACCCGGTTTGAATGTCATTTCATTAACACCCGTCTTTCATTAACAATTTGGAAAAAAACAATTTGTTCGAAGCTTCGGATGTTTCTTTTAAATATTTTACATTATAAAAATTATTTACTTGTTTTTTAACAACGGGAAATTATGGCGAATCCGATCATATTTTTAAAATGATTTTGTTTCGCATTTTGCCTATATTCGCTTTGTTTTCTTTGCATTTTTGTGATCTGCAATTTGACTGCACTGCAAAACCACCAACACAGAAACTGTTTTTGTGTCCAGTTAATTTTTTAAATTTCCTAATCTGAATATCTTGATCTAAAAAATAGTGATTAAATTTTCTTTTATCAAATTCAGTACTTTTATTGTTCAATACAAATAAGTCATTGGAGTGCATTTTTGTCGGCTAGCATCTGCGCCCCAAGGGGAATGTGAATGACACAACTAAAAATAAAATCAAAATTATTTTGGTCCGGTTTTGGGGCTGATTTTGACAACAAATACAAACCAAAAAGGTATTTTGCTGTATGGACATCTTTTACATTTTTTCAGCGGTGTTTTTTTAAATTTCTGTGAATTTGAAAATAAACATTTTTGGTAAATTGAACATCTCATATACTTTGATTTCCGCTTAGGCCTATTTTGCACTGAATTACAGTTGCTCAATGTCTTCAGTTTTGAACGTATTTAAAAATTTTGTCGGTCATCAATGCAATGCGGACAAGGTTAATTTTGCATTTTTAGCCTAAACCAAGCATAAATCTATTTCTATTAAAATATGATTTGTTTATTTTTTTAAATCTCAAGCAATAAAAGTCTTGAGAAGAATTCTGACAAGCGAACACACAAATTCACAATTAATCAGATGGTCGTGTAACAATTAATCTTAATTTTTGGACAAAAGCCCTAAGGGCACAACTCCGTAATTTTTTTTTTGGAATTTCATTCCGGCTCCTGCAACTACATATTGTCGGGTCACATTGAGAAATGAAACGATTTCATACGTCCCAATTTTTAGTATCCTCTTGCTCACAATCATTTCACATGACCTTTCGTTTTTTAAACCTGAAAAACTGAAAATATCAAAGCAATCGCATAATTTAATATTTTTGTACTTCCTACTAATGAATGTAAGTAATGAAACTACGCTTTCAGAAGTTGAAATGGTGACGCGAAAACAGTTATAATAAATTATTTTATATAAATTTCCGGCATTTTTAAATTTCGGGCATTTTCGAAATGATATCTTGAAACAGAATTTATGAAACAACCATAAAATTACAAAAATCGCGCATATTCATTTTTTGGAGTTCATATTTTTGTCCGAGTTTAGTTTGTATTGAACCGGCATCGAACTCATGCCATGCATTTACTACAGTAACTACACTTTTTGTGTGCTAATCCAAGAGGTTTTGATTTTGATATTCGAATCAAACCTTTGTTTGTTCATCAAAGCGTTTTGCCGTTCGGCAAAAGACGAGCGAAATTTGATTTTTAAAAAAAATTATTCTACTGTATTCCGATTTATTTATTTTTGGCCCTCACCACAATGAGATTCAAATCATAAGAACATTTTTGTAATATTAATGTTAATCGTTTGCCATTAAAACCTCGGTTTGATGACACCGATTTATTGTTTTGCAATGCGTGTGGAAATTTCCCAGAGGTTGGAAACTGATTTTTCGGTTTTTTTTAGTTTGCCGCAACACTAAACTGATCTACAAAGACAACTCCAGAATAAAGATGAAAATGTTTGCTTTTTGCCATTTTTTATTAAACAAATGTCATGATAACACTACAACTGGCGCTTTATTCTAAGGAGAAACGAACTGTTTATTTTAATTTCTTTAGTTTCTTTCTTATAAATTTCTTTCTTCCATCATTCTTCTTTGGCTCTATTTGAATCAAGGAAGTAAAAATTAATTTAGAACATTTTTTTTATTTTTTTAGGAAGGGCTCCGCTAAATCTCCTGCATTAAACTCTAAAAATACAATTTTAGAAAAATGTATAAATTATTTTTTTTGAAGTTTGTTCTGTCCTCGGAGTTAAACAGCTATGTGTTGAGGCAGAATCTAATAACATCTACTTTACTGAATTCGATTCCTATTCTTAATTTATTTTTGAATTTTTGCATTGTGAGATCTATGCTGCGTTTTGGTCGTTCTCTGATAACTCTGATGAAAATTATTCATTATTTATTTTGAGTTCATTTGAGTGCTTGCAACATAACGAGTAAGTAACAAAATAAATTCAAAGTAACTAAAATTGTTGCTTTATGCTCGTCTTATCAATAATGACTGCGTGCGCTCATCAGTTTTAATCTTGTAGACGAATTGGAAAAATTTCACTAAAAAGAATGGAAGCTTCATATTTTTCAATCTTTCAATTATCGTGAGCGAATTTTTGCATACGTTCGAATCGATAAAGTTTCTTATTCAAGTTTAGACCGTATGATCTTCAACAACTGGCTGTTTGTTGCCTATTGCTATATACAATCATATAAATTAATTTTTTCGTGTTTCGCTTGTGCTCGAAGCAGCTATAATGTTACCTTTTTTGGATCAAATGCGGTTTTTATCGTTTAAAATGACACAGGGGTTATTTTTATGCAGTTCATCTCAATTCAGCAATTAACGCTGAAATTTTATTCAAATTGAAACACATTTCGGTTAACAGTCAATTTTTTTTTAAATTGTTACACGTTTGTTCATTTTTGAAACTCCACTTGGAACCGGTGTATTCCATTCGAATTGGAAACAATTGATTTCTAATAAGGCCAAAATACAAATTTTTGCAATCCCATTGACATTGCAGCGAGCAAAGTTTAAATTTTTTTTCCACAATTATTGACGGTCGGTCCCACCACGAGTTCTTGATCATCGCGCCGATGAAAAAAGGGCCACTTGTCAATTGGCAAGTCCGTCAAGTAAAAGATAAACGTATGTCGTGAGTAAAATTGTTTTTTTTTGCAACTTTGTGCAACAAACTATTGTTTTTAAATTTATTTCGGAATTAATTTAAATATTTTTTAAATTGCAAAACTTTTTTTTAATTAAAAAATTATTTTTAAATGAAAATCCGATCTAATTTTTATTATTACTATTTTTGAATTTGAAAATCCAACAATCCAACAAAAAAAACAAATCCAACTTCTATTCTTAAATCTTAAATTTTATTCCTGGTCTTTTGCGCATATAATTTTTTCAAAAAAGTCGTTCAATAGATCAGAAGGTCAGAGCGTGTGTCAGAAGCAATGTTGCGATCCGTTTAATCAATTCATTAATTATTCTAGGCCCTTTCAATAAAATCTGGAAAACGAAAGAATTAATTTTTTGGAGGCGCACTTGGCAATTCAGTCGTTGATCTCAATCTCCTGAGCTTCATTTGCATATATTTTACTTTTATTTTAAAGTCAAATAATTTATTTTTGGAATGTGGCATCGTTAACGGTTTTAATTTTTCCTTTTTAAACCGTATTAATTTTTCTATTAACAGACTCCATCTACATAGTTCTTATACACAAATAAAAAACAAAATTTTGTTGATTTTTGTGATTTTTTTTTCAGGCGCTCCTCTTCCAATACAATCATGTTCTGAAAAACATTTTTAAAAAATGCTTTAATTTTACCGTTGTGACGGCTCTCCAAGACTTGCGATTGCGCATTTTAATGAGATTTTTAATCGTTTTTTTTTAAATTGACAACAACTTCTTTTTTTCTATTTTTGTGAATCCTGGAAATACGCCAGTGTGCAGCAATACACACCTATACCTAAATTGAATTTTTGAATACAATAAAAAAAAATAGAATAAAAATGAATAAAATTCCACAGCGAAGTCATTTTAATTTTTTAATTTTTTTCTGCTCTGTGTAATTATTTTTGCGGTTTATCGGTTTAATTTTCATTTTTACTCTATTGTATGAGCCAATTAAAAATCACACGTAATATTTTTTGCTTTTACGAACTCCAATTATAAACTTCTTGTGCATTTTAAATTTAAATAGCAGTTAATTAACGTACTCATTATCATTACGAGTCACTTTAATCTTCACACCATCCCACGGTTAAGATCATTTTAGCATCATGCGTTAATTTAATGAAAATTTATTCAGTTGTGGGCAATATCCGGGCTTTCATTTCTACGCACTGTTTCCAAACAGATGTTCGAAATTGAATTGCCTCATAAAAAATTGTTTTATTTGTCAACCAGTGAACAACTGCCAAAATTTATGAAATTGTTTTTTTTAACTCAATTTATTTTATGCGCATAACGTAAATGGAAAAATGTAATTTCATTTCATAAAACAAAAATAAAAATTGTTAGAAATAAATATATTTTTATATCACATATCATAATTTTTTGCGTCGGACCGCATTAATCCGTAGCTATCGTGTTTTTAATTTCTATAGCCGTGTTGGTAAATCTACGAAATACTGTTTCTGGAATTGGGCCTTTTCGAAAAGTGGGGATGATGTAATTCTTTTTACGATTTTGAGGACAGGCCGTAACTTCAAATTAATGAAATAAATAAATTATCACAAATAAATACACCATTCGCATTTTTGTTTGATAATATCAACGTCATCTGGCTACACGCGTGTCAAAAAACATCGTTCCACTTTTTTTTTAATTATCTAGATTTCAATTTTAAATAACATAACATCAAATATCTTAATGTAAATGTTTTTTGAACTAACAACTTAACATTTAGCTTTAGTGCTCGTGCTTTTACAAATAAGCTCCACGTCAACGAATCACACTAATTTGAACTTTTTGTGCGTCCAAACTGAGAATATTCCCGGTACATTTTCCATTTTTTCTTTAAAAAAAGTCGTAAAACAATCCGTTCTCTTTTCTTGCATTCAACATGCAATTTGCATTTTGTGTGATTCCAAACATTTACCAAATTTTAAAAAAATTTTGCGAATTTTTATGGTTTTTTAAACTGGTAAAATGCCAAGTTGACAATGATCCAATTTTATTATATGTATTTTTTACACAATTCTGGGTACACAATTCACTCATTTTGAATTGCTTTAATATTGAACGATTTACAACATCAGATAAATGAACAGATACGGTTGCGTAGGGTCGGAAGACAAAAATCCGAAGACAAAAATTACTTAAATATTTTTAGATTAAATTTTTTAACAGCAACCACTAAATTTTTAAAAGTTGAATAAATAATTCAAAATGTTCCAATCTAATTGTTTACGAATATTGATAATGCTTTCTGAGTTTTTAGAAGGCTAATGACTTATGCTTCACGTGCAACATTTCAAGCAGAGCGCTTTCGGACAGAGTTTGTTATTGTATTTTTTAAAAAATTTTCTTCTAATTTCTCCAGCTTGTATAGATTTTTGCGAAAGCTAAATAGAAACAGAGTGTCCCTAACTTAATCCCTCCCTAACAGTATTCACTGTTTACTGTTTTCCAAGCTGACAACAATTTTTTTTTCTATTTAATTTGATTTAATTTTTGGTACTTGGTAGAAAATACAAATTCTTTTAGGATCCTTTTAAAATACAAGTCTTTTAGGTACGTAGTTTCTTGATTGCAATATTTTTTTTTGTAAATACCGAAACATTTACTTTTCGTCTCAATTTCGTTGGTTTAAGTTTTTTAAAATGTATTGATTTTTTGGGGGGGAGCCTTGGCCTTGTATCTTGCCCAATGTGCATTTCTTTGATTTTTAATAACTAGCAAAAAAAAAATGAAACAAACAACTCGCATCAAAAAAATTAAACAAACCTATTTTGTAATTTTTGTAAATTGTTCCAACCTTAATATCTCTATATTAAATTATCTTCAATAATTCAAAGTATTCAACAATATTTTTTTATTTAACATTTTTGAACAGTTTCACATCGATCACATTGATTGATGGTTTGTTTGGCAAAATGAAAGTCCTAATTAGAATGGTAATAATTTGTGAGGACGAATACAAAAAAAAAAGATTTCTGCTGCTGGTATTAAGTCTTCTAATATATACCCATTTTTATTCACATTTCCAACGAATTTACCTAATTGATGAAGTGATCACTGTGTTATTTTTTGATTTGAGAGTTCGGTTTTTCCTCTTCATTAGTAAAACGGTAAAAGGTTCAAGAAAAACTTTCAAATTACATTATCATCTGTGGAATGTTTACAACTTTAAAATTTTATTTTTAAGGTTTTCAATTATATAGATTTTTGCTGAAGCAGAAATTATTTAAAGTTCCTAAACATAAGAACAGTACGGTATAGAAACATTTCATTTTAGGTCAAACGTGACCACAGCAAATTCAAAAATACAAATAGAAGTTTCATTTTTTTGCCCTGACGACTTTCTTCCATTATGTTGTATGCCCTTCAAGCTCGCAAAAAAGAACAAGAACAAAACAAAAAAAGCAATAAAATAAGCTAATCTAAACATTATTAATTTTTGTTTGTTATCAACTTTATCAAAATTTTTGATTTCGATAAAGCTACTGTAGCTCCGTGTACAACAGACAAAACGACCGGTCGTTCAGAAATGCAACACAAAAGAGACGACGAAACCAGGCATCGAACTCAGACACCGTGTACAACAGACAAACGTACTGTCAATAAGCCACCGCGCGCACGTCTTTCAAACGTTGCAATGAGGATAAATGTCAGGTGTCTCATATGCGATGAAGCGGTTGTTTGTTCTCACGAAGCAAAGTTAAATAACGGATAGAAGTGTAATCAAACAAAAATTCTGTCAGTTTTCGAACTGTTAAGCTCTTTAGTGCAAATATGAAATCCCAAGTGAGGTTCTTCCAATTCGCGCGCGCTTCAAAATTAAAGAATTAAAGATTGTGATTTTTTGTTCAATTTTCTGTAAAGAACAAACGCGTTTTATCTGCCGATTTTGTGCAAACTGCTTGTAATCGTACAAAAAATGAGCAACCTGAAAATTTTTCAATATTTACTACTATTTGCTACAAAACTTAATTGTTGACAAAATTAATTGTCCGCACGCTGGGATGAACGTGAGAATTATATTTTTTATTTGGCACGTGAAGAGCGACGACACTACACAAAGTTTTTACACAAAGAAACGTTTTTCGATGATTTAAATTAGAAATTTCGGTTTGAAGAAGTTTACGTAACAAAAATGTTGCAATTATAACGGCACTGAACGAACGGCCTTCGTCCTACTCTGTCTTTGAACCAAAAATTATTTGCCTTGGAAGCATTCAAAAATATAAAAGGTGGCTTTTAATGTATTTTATTAACGAGTGGTGCCGAAAATTTAGATAAATTAAGTTTATGCTGGGGTCAAAACCTCGAAAAAATTTAAATCAATTAAAATTCTTAATTTTCGTTTTTTGAGGAGGGAACAAATTCCAAAAATTATTTCAATTAAATTTTCATTAAACAATTTTGGTTTCACGCAGAATGTTTCATGCAAACACTGATTTTATGGTAAAAACATTAATTGATTTTGCAAGTAATCCAACAATTAGGGAAAAATTATTGAATATTAGTGAATATTAAATTTTTAATTTAATTTAATTTGTAATACGCACCGACAATTGTAAAGGTCAGAGACAAATTTCAACACAGAGAAAGGTCATAAGAATTGGCGTAGAGTGGGAAATAAGTTTCCCAAGAAAAGTCCCAACAATAGGGCCCGCAAGTCATTATCAACAGACACTACAGAACAGAACAACGGTCAAACATCGATAAAGCAATAAACATCATCCAGGAAACGACGTCTCATTAAGCGGAAATCAATTGAAAGTGCCCGAGTGGCAAAAAGAACATCGCTTTCGAGAACATCGGGATTTCTGGACAAATATGCAATCAGAGAGGACGATAACGTATGAATCATGAACAGCCAACAGAGCGGAGATCTTAGACAGGATTAAATCAACTGACATGGAGAAATCACTCAGAAAAACAGCATATTTGATTGTTCGTAGGTACATAGGAATCAACAAAGCGTTACATTCGGCGGAAATCAAGGAGAAAGCACTCCCAAACAGACTCAGAGAACGTCACTTCGGGTAAACGGGATATTGATAACTGATAGGATCATAAGGCGATCTGGTTGCGGGATTGGGTCGTGCGGGTGAGGGAAACGATCGGCAGCAATGTTCAGGCTCTCAAAACAAAAGTGGCTCGGCGTCCAGCGGCGTCGTTATCATCGCGTGAATCAGCTTCGGCGTCGCAACAAGCGGGAATCGATAGAATGCGCGATGCGAAAAGTTCCAAAAGAACGGCGAACAGAGATGCTCATGACAGCGGAGCTTCAGCGAATTCGATGATGAGTTGACATCGGGAACCATGGCGGTAACACAGCAGAGAATAACGGACGACGAGCGGTAGATAGTTCGGAGAAATTTCGGAAAAATGGGTCTTTAGTAGAGTAGAACGACACCAAATAAGGTCAAATGGGCCAACGGGTAAAAGGTCTTCAAAAACGGTCAGGAAAAGTCCAAAAGGAGTTCGAATAAGGTTGGCACAAGGAAGAGACGGAGAGAAATTGGCCGCAGCATGCGGCCATTACAACGGGGAGAGAGCGAACAGAGAGCCGACCATTCGCCACCGATGCACGAGATGAAAGTGACACAAATCGTTTAAATCGTTGAAAACGAGAGAATCAAAAAATGGAGAACAAAAAATCATTTTGATTCATGATTTTATGATTGCTTTTGCAAGTGAAGCATACTGCTGACGCCCAAAAATTTAAAAAGTGTTCGAAACGAACTTTAAAAAGTTTCAAAATTTCAAAATTATTGAAGAGGTTTAATGACATAAATTTTTAATTATTGAAACGCCGAATACAACTCAAGGAAAAGTGCTGCTACAGCGGAAAGACACGAATGTAAATATGAGAACGTCATCATGGTATCGAAGATTTGAGCTTATTTCCATTCACAAAAATTTAAGTGAATTAAAACAACTTTCGAACGAAGAATTCGAACGATGTAACTGTTAGAAAATGAAATTAGTAAAAAATGGAAGAGCTGCAAAAATTTCACGCTTAACTAAACCAGAATGAAAAGATCTACCACATATCGCTTTTAGTCTAGCATTTAAGTTTTGTTGAGTTGACCTATTAAAACTGGAAACTCTGCTTAAATTTTCAATGTCGTCATCAGATAATGAAGCGGTCATTACTAACATATTTTGCGAAACATAAAATTTAATTTAACTGATTAAATTTTTAATATAAAAAATTTATTGACAAACTACTGTATTCAATTTCCAGTCGTTACTGCTCCAAAAAAAAAGACTTGAAACTTGAACTTGAACTTTGGTACTTGAAATGATCCATTTCGTCGTCCTAAAAAATGTTATTTTGTGTTTATTTTCATTTTGCAGTTTTGCATGGATTCAATCCGCTGTTTGCAGCCCCGGTTTTAAAAGATTGTTTAACCTGAATTAAAATTGCAACTTAAAATTCAATTCAGCTCAAGATCTTTAAAGCTTTTAAAGCTCAAGATCTGTTAAAACTTTTGTAATTTTTTGCTCAACAATTAATTTAAAAATTTATAGCTACCTCGCAACGACAAAAATTGCTTTGTATTGTGATGATTTTCAAGTTAATCAAAATCTAAAAGTTGACTCTGAAAAATTAAATAAAGTTCTTTAAATTTTTGGGCATACCACTGTCAGTTTTTAAACTCTTCATTAAGAAATTAAGACTTGTGGACAGTGTTGAGTGGAAAATGTTTTCGCGAGAACTAACAAATGATTTGCAAATATATTATTCGCCCTATCAAAACTGCGATTGGACTGCGGTCGTATAAGAAGTTGCACACGATTCAAGATAAAATAGATTTTTTAGAGCTGCGCTTTAGAGTTTAGAGTTATATTTGAATTTATAAAAAAAACGCGATTACATTTGAGAAGTTGGAAATTAAAATGAGTTTAAAGATTTTGAAATGTGATAAAGCATTTTTCGGTTGACCCAGACGACTTAAAATTTAAATTAAGACTTGAGACAAAAAAAATCTTTTCCCGCTTACAACTCCTTGAAAATAAACTTGATTTATATTGATTGATTCGTTTTTAGACTAATTTTGTGGCCTGTAGCCTGTCTTTCAAGATAAATTATGATTAAGCCTAGAAATAAGTTCGATTTCGTGCATCGGTGGCGAGTTGTCGGCTCTCCGTTTTTAATTATTCAAAATTTTAATTTCTCATTTCCTACGCAAATTCTTATCCATATTCTGTGAAATATGTCTTTTGAATTGTTGGTGCGTATTACACATTAAATTAAAATCCGCTTCTCTGTCAAAATCTAAGAATTAAAATAACAATAAAATAGTTTTAAAAATTGGATTTTCAGATTTTTATCAACATTATTCGTAATAAATCGATTGTCTTCAAACCAAAAAATGAAATTAACAATTAAACGTTCACTTTAAATGCTGAGCTTATTTTAGTTCCGTCATAAATTGATGTTGAATTGGTTAATAGCTTGTTCCAGCGTTGCAAACACAAAAATTTAAATTTCATTTTTGATTATAAAAAGTTATTTTTTGCTTATGTTTAGTATAAAAGGGAAATTAACAGTTCTTCAAATCACAGTTCAATCAAGAATAACCTGGGCAGATGGTCAATTTATTTGAACCATTTTTAAAAATTAAAAAGAAGTTTCGAAGAAATCGAACAAAAATGGTAAGAATTTGTTTTTTTTTTGTTTACAATCAGATTTTTCTTCGTTGTGGTCGGTATTTAAAAATAGGAGGGGCGATTCTTTAAATATCCAAAAATATGTTCTGTTTTTGTTGTTTGAATGTTTTTTCTACGAAACTGTAAATTTGTAAACTATGGATTTATGCGCATGTGCGCAAATAGGACGATCACAATCAGAAAAGCTTTTAAAAAATTAAAAAGATTTAAAAAAAGAATTAAAGACGAATTAAAAAAAACTGCAACAAACGAGAAAAAATGTTCTTCACAGATTCTGTGCTTTGCCGGTTTGAATACGCGGTTGCACAGTCCATGACAATGAAAGAATTTCAGCAGAAGAATCTTTAAGGATGCGACCAAAAATTGAACGAATGAATGTCAGACTAAACGACTGTCAAAGTCCATGCAACCAAAAGTTTGTCAAAGTGCAAAACTAAAACGCTTGCTTGTTCAATCCATTTACAACTAAAAAACCTATTTCTTAGCTTATCAAATTCTATTCGTAATATGAAGCAAAAATTCATTTTAGAAAATAATCCTGACCAGAAACACGTTTTTTTGTTTTATTTTTTGTGTTTCTACAAAAATAAACAATAAAAAAATAAACACAAATGAATTTAAAAAAATCGACAAAAAATTTACACCATTAATAGACGATTGATAATATGAATTCAATCGCAAAAAAAATTCTAAAATTACTTAGAATAATGTGTTTATATTGAGTTAATCATGAAAATTCTGTTCAAAAATCCAAATCGTTTGCGGTAAGTAATTATGAAATCAGGTAATCATGAATGCCCAAAAAAAATGAAAGAAAACGCCCGAACTAAAAAGTATTTGCATCTGTTTATGCGCGTTGTTGCAATGAAAACGGTCTACCCAACCGAAAACCGAAAAGGTTGAGTTGTAGAGCTTTTAGCAAAAATTAAATTTTTCTTTGTTGTTAATTAATAATTCTAATGTCATTGATGACTTTCTTTTCATGCTCTTTCACCGATTGGATTGTTGTGTTAGGGTTGGAGCAAAATCTTGGACTGTTACGTGATCCAGAACTCAAAAATGTCGTTCTCTCTATACGCTTGTAGCGAGCGAGTTGGGAGGATTGGTAAGGACCAAAAAATATTTGAACAGAATTAAAATAATACTTCTTTGTTTTTAGACCCGTAAATCAAGCGACGGAACGTCAACGATAGGAAATTTTTTCATCTACAAGTCAACAGAAAAACCGGTAGCCCATAATTTGTGGATGCGTCTTAAAACAAATTTTGCTTTGCTTTGCAAGAGGGCTGCAAGCCATCAAAAATTGACAAATCTTATTAACAAAATTAACAAATGAAAGACCAATGCTCGTTGCAGAATTAATTAACGATTGATAAAATAAGTTCAACCACAAAATTAAAAATTCTAAAAATCAAAATCTAAAAAAACAGTTTAGGTTAATGTTTTTCTATTGATTTAATTGATTTAAAATAAATTATTTGAGTCCTATGAATGAGTCGTAAGATCCAAATCGCTTGCGGTTAATTGGCAAAACAATTTAACAGTTTAAAAGTGTGAGTGTTACTCCTTAGTTAAGATTTGTTAAGAGAATTCTTCAAAACGGAAAGAAAAAATCCGCGAAATGTACAAAAACTTTTCCAGATTTTAGACTGAATCAATTCACTCAGTTTAAATTATGATAATTAAAACATAGCCTGGTAGGTTCCCAACAACATTATCAACAACAACAGTAACTTTCTAATGTTTGATGTAATGGTATTTATCAGATGTTGGAAAAGTTTAATTTAAAATATCGTTGTTAGAGTTTTGATTAGAGTATTAGTTAATTTTCAATCTTTTTAATTTCAAACTTTTTAAATATTGGTAAATATTAGTGCAGATGCTATTGCACATAAATATGTATAAACCTAAAAAATATAAATGTTTGAATCTAATGACTATTTTTTGTTTTTGATGGCAACATAGAATGGAATAAAGTGGAAAAAGTTTGAAAGGTTTGATTAAATGAAGAAGGTGTTGAATCTTCAAAAATGTTAAACAACTAACATTTAACTAAGATATTCAACTAACATTTAATTAACATATTCCGCCGTTCTAAAAATTAAAAATTACTAAAACTTCTATAAATTCTGCTAAATTACCGTGTCTGATCTGGCACACGCCACTTTGACGACACAAATAGAGTTTATTCTCAGCGACGGTCCGGCGAAAGAACGCCGCGCACGCACGACAAGTGACCACTCCAAAGTGGAATCCTTTGCTGTTCTGGCCACAGATCTTGCATGGCTTCTTGAGTTCCGCTTCGAGTTGCTCGTTCGAGAAGTTTTGGTGGCTGCGCATCAACGGCTGGAAGACGAAAAATAGATAAATTATTTGTTGTCATTTAAGGGACCTGGAATGTGCAAAAAATTAAATTGTGGTTCTTTTGGAGAGACGACAAATAAATGATCTCGTTTTGGAGGACCAGGCACAAAAAACACAATTAATAATGGTATGTTTAAAGTTTACATTTAAAAGTTGATTAGCATAAAAAAAAACAAATAGTAATGTTATAAAGTATAAATTAAAAAAAATGTTAAATGCTTTTTAAATCTCCAGTTCTTTCGATGCGCCACAAAATGTAATGTTAAAATCTATTTTTAAATGAAGTTCGTTAATCGTTAAATTAAGTTAAATTAAAATTAAAAATTAAAATTAAATTTATTAATTAAAAAAGTTGAATTAAAAAGTTAAGTTCGTTAAACGGTAAAATGATCGTTAACAGAGCCTCCAAAAAAATTAAAATAAAATTGTTGTTCTTGACGTAGAACAATTAATTAAATTACTAAAGAAACCCGAAATGAAAAGAAATGCGAAAAAAGTTTCAAATTTGATTTAAATATGAATAATTGTATATTTAAAATAAAATGCCTTAAACCTCCGTTGTCTTTCAAGGCGCTAAAATATCAAAGCAGTGTC
>MQUG01003879.1:0-16604 GCA_007213375.1 Steinernema feltiae | reverse complement strand
GAAACAGATGATGACTGGGTGGAGTTAGAGTGCACGGATAATCCAGTGGATTGTGAATGACTAACATCCAATTTCTGTTGTTTGTTTACAGGTTCTTCGTTATCATCCTTGTTGATGGGTTCATCCTGTTGGTTGCGTTGTTTGTGTTTGCGTGTGCTCATAGTTGAACTGAAAATAGATCAGTGTATACAAGGCATAGGTTGTTGTTGCTTTTATCACGTATAGTTAGATGTGAACTGAGAAATGAAAAGAGTCCTCGATGAAATGTTAAGTTGAAATGTTCAAATAGCATGATGAAAGTCAGGAAACGAAAAAAAGTCAGCAAAACTGACCACAAAACTGGCAAGTTTTGGTCACTTCAGTTGAAGCTAATCATTGATCGTAGTGTAGAATATCAGCAAGCAGACTACAGTATGCTCAGGGTGCGCAGGGAAAATCGAAAGAATGAGAAAAGGTCTCGAAAGATCGAAATGTGAACGTCAAAAGGCATCGATTGCAGCAAGAAAGTAGTGAGAAGCAGGCTACAGTAACCTCAGGGTGCGCAGGCAAAACCGCAAGAATGCGAAAAGATCTGGAAAGTTCGAATTTGAACGCCAAAGGGCATAGAATGCAGCGAGAAAGTAGTGAAAAGTAACAAGCAGACTACAGTATGCTCAGGGTGCGTAGATATAAAAGCTAGCTAGTCTCTGATCAGCACTGTCTGTTACGAGTAATTAGTGAAAGAGAAGAATAACGCAGAATTTCTGCAACGTTCGGGAAGGTTCCAGAAATAAGCTGTTCCTGATCAGTAATGGCTGCTGCAATCTACGTAAGTGAAAGAATTGAAAATCGTTGAACGATTCACAATTGAAGTGATCAAAAGTAGACAGAAAAGTGAATAGTTTTGATCAAGGCAAGTGTAGTTATGAAGTAGTTTCTTCGTTGACTGATTCCGAAGAAACTCAACAACCAACACATGAAGATGCCACTTTAGGAAACAGTGAGGAAAACGATCGTCGAGATTAAGCAATAATAGAATTTATACTCGTTTTAGTAATAAGTTTATTTTAGACTGTGATCAATGTCTGAAAGTAATGGCAAGAGTGTCTAAACCTCATAAGCCATGCCAAGGGGCTGATAAAAAACACATCAATATGCTAAATAATTTGCATAAAAAGAATCGCGTTATTGATAAAGACATAAACAAAGACATAAAGATAAAGACAAAGACTTCAATCTAAATTTGAAGGAATTTTGGAAAAGTGTCCGGATTTGGAGAACTTTCTCAAACAATGTGGGCTCGAAATGAAGGTAAGCCTATAGGAAGTAATTGAAATCAAAAAATATTTAGACTAAAACCAATAAGATAGAAGCGCCTATTTTGGATTCAAATGGTCGTCTTAATCATGATTTCAAAATAGCGTTAAAACCTCATCTGCAAAAGTCTAATTACAACGCTAAATACGTCGATTGGGAAAAGATATTACCAGTAAGTAAATGTGTGTAAAAAAACATATGCTTAATTATAGAACAATGTAAAGCTGAATGCGAATCGCATGCAAACAATTCGTCGTTTTATAGCTAAAGAAAGAAATGATATTGAGCAAAACCAACCGAAAAAGCGAAAGAATTTAGTTAAAGTTAAAGCTAAAAATTTAATAAAAAACATTCGAACGCTTACAAATAATGTATTTCTTTGTTGAAACTTTAACGGCACCACCATCGCAGACAAATTGACGACAATAGATGGATGAGTCGTGCCAGTCGGTCATGTCATAGCGATTACTAAAGCAAACAAAGGTCTTTTTTGACGAATCATTTTGAAGTCCCGCAGAGATTGATAGCAGCGAAGAAGTGTTGAGTCAAATGTCAAATAGAAAGTCATTTTTGCTTAAGATTACAGAAAGGCTAGTTTTCGCGTGAAATTCGTCAAAAACTGTTTTTCTAATAACGGCACACTGCAATTGCAAACATAGGGCCAGCTTTCCTGGATCTGGTTTTTATTCAATTGGAAAATTAGTAAAAATAATCGAAATAAATTTGAAATTTTTAAAGTTTTAATAAAGTTTTGTTAGTTTTTTGGATAAATTTATTTTTGTATGTTTTGTATGCGTTGATTTTATTGTTAAACCAAGGGTTGAGTGGGTTGGAACCGCAACTAAATTTCTATATTACTGAGCTAAGGCTACGGCATTTTGACTGAACAACGAACGAATGCACGCGAATTACATGACAATAAATCTAGTAATCTGTATATACTTTTTTTATTTTTAAATTTTTTTTGCTATAGAGTAGTCTGTATGGTTTTATAATAACCTATTGTTTTAGACAGTTGTGAAATAAGAAACTGATGCAGAGTCCAATTTTTTGTTGATTGTTGCACATGGCAAACGACAAACTGCATTGGTTATTACTATATCAAGCAACATGGTTTTGCAAGCAAGCAAGCAACAAGCAAAACTTGATCTCTGTGAAAGGTACAAAAACCAGATAATGCAATCTGTTTTTTACTCAATTGAAAATTTATAAAAAAATAATCGAAAATGTTTTTTTTTATTTTAATAAAATTTCGTTTTGTTGTTATTTTTTTGATAGTTTTGTTCATGTTTTCTGATTGAAAAAAAAAAGAGAAAAAATATTTTTGCCCACGTTGCTGGAACTTAAATCTCTTTCTCTTTTACTTTGTCACGGTGTCACACATCATCCAACGATTTATTGTTGGCTTGTTTAAACAGAAAAGGGGAATAATAGAACTAAGCAAAAACGCATTTTATCAAAACGCAAAAGCGAAATGTTCGCCGATTTTTTCTTTTCAAAAACAGCTTCTTAAAACGCCTTAGTTCAGAGTGATTTTGGCGTTGTCAATCACCAGTAATTGTGCTAACGTTGTCATGCCTTGAAAAGAAATTTCACATTTATCCAAGGTTGTTTTGATATGAACAAAGTTGGTTTAAGTTGAGCGACAACTGCAGCTTTCTTTTCAAACATGCTACTTTCCAAATGTTACGTTTGCTGGAAAAAACTTAGTTATTTTAATTATGAACCAGATGATTTCGATTTTTTTGGACGATTCAGCGGTCGGTTCAGCGAAAAAGCGTTTTAGAGCAGTCGAAATATTTGCCATTTCTTTTTTTTTCAAACAGATAAACCAAAGTTTTAGCTTCGGTTTTTTTTGTAATTTTGGGTTCATGTTTAGCCCGGAGTTCAGTTTTTCACCAAAACGTAGGATTTTAATAAAAGCCTCAAGGTTAAAACGAAACAATTTTTGCGTCCAAGTACGCACTGTTAGGTTGCAGAAAAAAAGTGTTTTTCTTTGTTACACATCAACTCTTTGCTCGTATTTTCATTTAAAATCGGTAAATCGGACCTTGACAAACTCGAAAAAATTCACTATAGGTAAGAACATTTTTATTTTTGCGACGTTGAATACGTTACTGGACATACTCTATTCTTATTTATTAAATAGGTAAATAGGTTAAATAGGTTTCAGAACAAGGCAAACAAATTGACATCTGAGGATTTTGGTTTTCATTTTAACAATTCTTTAAACTATGAAAGTTTTTATTCTTTAAAGCATTTCTAGAAAAAAGCAAATTATATTACGATTTGCAACTTGTTACAACTCAAAGAAGAAATTAGCTTCTTAACCAAGCAAATTAACCAAAAGCAAATTTTTGGCGTGGTCATGACTTGAAAAGTGCTGAGTGTATGGTTTGTGCGTTGTCAAAGTTGCAACTTTCCAAATGTTTGCTTGAACTTTATTGAGCTTGAGCTAATTTTCATTTATAATTTTTCCCGGTGGAACACTTTACTGAACGAACTTTATTTCTCATTTCTTAAGTAAAGGTTCAGGACAAGGCAGGCAAATTGATACAAATAGGATTTTTGGATTTTATTCTAACAATTCATTAGAGCGATCGGCTACTGATAAGTTGCAAACTTTCAAGTTTAATTTTTTTGTTTAAGTTCAAGGTTCAGAACAACGTTTGACGTTAGTGGTAAGCTATAAACATGAGTTCATCTTAGTTTTTTGGTTTTCTGTCGGTGTGTTGTTGGTGTTGGATGTTGGAGCTTTTTATATCAGATTTGAAATTGAAAGCTGTCATGTCTAAGGCAATTTGCACGGTTCCATTTAATAAATTTGAGTACTGTACAAAATATTTCTTTGCTCACTCTCTTTGGGAATTCCAAGTTTTATTCATGTGCTCTGTTTTTGTAGAAAATGCTGAAAACTTTGCTTTCTTCAATAAACGTTCTCCGTATCAATTAACATGAGATTTTTGTTTTTTGCCTAACAATTATCGTCAGTGACTGGTTTTAACATCACAAATTTAACATGAAATGTGTTGATTTTTGTGTTTCTCAATTCATCACCTACTGATAATTTACAATGCTTATAAGGTTTTAGTGCATTCAAGCAATATTGTCTGATATTTGGCACCAATCAAATGTTATGGATGACGATTCAACGACAGTAATATTTTTGGTGGTGGTGCTCTTAGTGTGCATTTTCTCAAACAACACAAATCTATAACAAAGGATCTACCATGCAAATCAACAGGTATTTTTTAAACAGCAAAAACTAATGCTTTTCGTTTAAGGTTTTTTTTTGGAACATACTTCGCCAATTCCCCGCTGCAAACAGATACAGTTTATCGGAAAGTTTTCATTAGGCCCGCTTATAGCGTTTAGTTTGGTTTTAATAATGATCAAACTAGTTGAGACATCAATAAGCCGATAAGGATAAGAGCTTCCTTGATTAATTGTTGAACTAAGTTAATATTTTTGTCAATTTCTGGAATCTCTTTTATCGTTTGATTTGAAACATCGAATCAAACGAAAATCGAAACATTCCACATTTTTACACACGCATTTGGAGAACGGGAAAATCGCTCCTAATCTTGGCTACATTCATTTAATACGGTCTGCAAGTTGTTACGGCACAGAATACGCCAGGTTAACCAAAAGCAAATCTCGCAAAACAGAGTAATTTTTGGCGTTGTCCATCACAAGTGATGGCTCAAATGTTGTCTTGTCTTGAAAATAAATTACAGATTTTTCCAAGGTTGTTTGGTGATAGGAACAAGTTGGATTCTAAACGACAATTGCTGAGTTTGTGGTTTGTGTGGTTTCAAACATGCCAATGTTGCAACTTTGCATACGTTTGCTGGAACAAACTAATTTTAGTTATACATATGAATTTTCAGTAACAGCTGGTTTGCATTTTTTGAGGCTCTTACGACTGAAAGGTACACCGAAGAGAGTATAAACGACCCCTTACTGATTAGGCAGATTAGCCAAAACGCATTTTAATGCAGTCGAAATATTAGCACATTTCTTCTTTTTCAAACAGCTCACCGGATGTCTTAGCTACGTTAATATAATAAACGGAGGCTTCGCGCGCGAATCGCGCTTACACGCTAGGCACAAAACGCAATGTGGAAGATGTCACTATTTTTAACTTTAGCATAGAGGTGAACGCGGTTCTAAATTGAAAAGCGTTTGGCAATGAGCTCGGAGATTTCTCGGCTCGGATTTCTCGGCTCGGATTCCTCAATTCTCGGAGGATCTGCGCTTCGCGCAGCTCTCCAAAGCCCTTCACTATCAACCGCATCGTACTCGCTGCTCGCGCTCTCCTCGTCATCGTGAATCCGTCGGCGTTCGCGCTTGTCTCAAGTTGAAACGTCAAAAATACAGTTAATGTTGTGGCTGACCTACTGCGCGCGCTTAATTTTGAGCAATTTTCGTTGCTCCTCAGTACCCCGAAGACGCTGCGCTTCTCAATCCTTTTGGCCGAAGAATTAAGAAATGCAGAGACTCCGGCCGGCATCGAACACCCAACCCACCTGTTGGCCAGATTGGCCAGACAGATGAGGGGAGCGCTCGGTACCATTCGGCTATTCGAACATGGCTGATTGGTGGGAGAAGTGCGCATATATCGCGACGGTTGTATGATAGTTGGTTGCAGGTTGCTTGTAGAAGTTTCCCGCGCATTCTGACATGTTTTGAGGACCAAAAAAACCTCAAAATCCATCCAAATCATGAGAAATCAGCTTTTTGATTGGATTTGATCGAGTTTCCACCATTTTTGGCTCTGTTTGATTCAGCATAAACTCAGATTGCTCCAAATTGTCCCACAAACAGTCCCCGCACGTCCAGAACACTCTGTGCTCACCCCAAAAGAACCAAAAACCAACGCGCGCGCGTTCACCCGCGCCGAGAGAGTCAGACAATCAGAGAGCAGAAAAAATATTCATGTTTTTTGTCGCGGCGGGAGCCAATTCGACAATTAGGTATTTTCTCGGGAATTTTCTTGGTTCAAATGGCTCAGAATTGTGTGAGTGTAATTTTTAAATATGCACAAAAATATTCCGCGTCGATTGAGCTATCATTTGCCCTCGTGCGTCTCTCGAACGACCGGTCGCGCGCGCGCCGCCAGACAGAGTGAAAGCGCGTAGTGTATTGGGGGACGCACATCCGCGTTCAGTTTTATTTATTAGTAGATTCTATTTTTCTGCATTTTGGATTCATGTTTAGCCCAACGGTTAGTTTGTCGCCATAATTTAGGGTGAAAAAAAAAATGAAAAAAGCCGCCGAAGTTGATCTGCCGCCGAAGTTGATCTCCACGGAGATAGCGACGGCGAGCATTCCTCCGCTCCATCTGATGACTCACTCCTCGCCCCGACAACAACGACCGCCGATGACGACTACAACGACAACGATGACGACAGTGACCGTAATTTTGACCACATAATCGATCCCCTTTTTGATGTTGAAGCTGCTTCGGCACTTCAAGACTACCTTGAGTCGTTATGCTATTTTATAACCGATTTCCTCCGTTTTCCGCAGAAATGATGGCTTTTCCCAAATCTCCTCTAAAGTTCCCGAAAATCCCTTTGAATTTGTCAAATCTCTTGAAAGTTTCATCGAAATTCTTTCTTTTACGAAAGATGATATCGTTCGCTCTGCGCAGCGCCTTTACACCGTCCAAATTCTTCCCAGTGCTCCTATTGTGCCCTCAATCTCTGGAATTCATCCAAACGGATGCAATTCACAGAAAAAAAGAAGAAAGCGCAAACTCAACGACGCAAGCGCTAACCGTCCTTTCTCCCCGTTGACTCTTTCGTTCTATCTTTCTGTACTGTCTCCTGTCTAAACTTAAACTTGACCTGTTGACTTTGTCATTTGTCCTATTCCTGTGTGTTAATCACTTTTCCGTTCAGCTTATCAAACCTGGGTTTTCCACCCACCCCTACGCACCATTATCGTCCCCTTATCTTCCGATCATACTATTCTCCTGAAACATGCAATATTGTCTGTGCGTATACCAATTAAATTAAATTAAATTAAATAGAAAGAGTAAAATGAACATTTTTTGCATCTAAATTTAGGTTTCTGAAAAAGTGATTTTATTCGTAGGTACACGCTGGACCTCGGACAAAATCGAACACAATTGTAAAAAACGTTTCATTTTAGGACGTGTTAGACGTGGTACTGGACGTACTCTACATTTAAAGGTTCAGTGTGACATTCTTTTTTGGCTTTCGGATTTCGGACGAGTTCAATACATCAACCACAAGCGATGGACGTTGTTTTCGGTTCACTTATAATTCGTTCTGATCTACAGTAATATTTCTTTTACAAAAAGATCTTCTCTTTCTTCTTTAACTTTAGCTTTAAGCAAACTGTTTTACTTATGTTTAGGTAAAACACATTTTAACGAAATTTCTTCTTTAAAATCATGTTGTGCATGTTGCAAAACGATTAAGTTTGTCCGGGAGTTGTTTGAATGCTTCACAGCTGACTTGAGGTATATCTGAGATCACGACCTTGGAACCCGTAATGTGCATTTTTGCAGAATTCCAGTTTCTACCGGTTGGCCATCGATATTAGTCAAAGTTCCTTCAAAATTGTTTGCAATTATTTATTTTTCCATTTTTAATCGGAGCATGAGAGATATTCAAAAGAGATATTTTTATTTGCGGATTGTTTTTTGGTAACAGGGTCTTCTTCTTTTTTTTTTACGATTTTTGCCAAGATTTGATTGAGTTTTACATCCCCATTTCTGACAACTCCCGTGACAATATGCGCATAATTTTTGCTAGTTTGTGCATGTAAGCGTGATGGGCGTGAAGCGCTTCTTCATTTAAGCGGCACAGTAGTTCTCTACATTCCCGTGGAAGCAAAACAATTATACAAACCTTTTACTCCAGTAATAGAGCAATCGAGTTCCCTTTGTAAATTCTGCTGTGGACCAAAAAATATTTCTACTGATATGAGATGATCTTACGATTCAGGAACAAAAGTCTCGTGATTTAGCTTGTGCAATGGACCAATATTGCTAGGATAAGATTTTTGAAAGCAAGGTATCCAAGTTTTTAGACCTTTTTTGCTTGCTTTTGAAGCTTTTTTTTTTGCTTCCGACCATGACGGCAAATGCAATAAATGAACAATTGATCCCGCAATTTTAAATTTTTTAATTACTCAAATACCCAAACTATCAACATTCTTGGTTCTTATTTTGACTCACTTCAATTGAAATATTATTAAATTTCGTAATATATTTCAATAAATTTTTCATGTTGTTATTTCCAAGAATTGTTTGTATTTTTGGTTGCTATTTAATTCAATTTTTTAAATGATTCAATTTTTGTTGCAGATATCGGAAGCCTACTGGATGCATTTCAAATCCTTGTTTTTGTGTTTTTGATACCCTGGTCACCTCTGATGCTTTGATTAGTAAACTAAACTACAGGCAAGATTGAATTTTCTTGAAGGTTTGGGCATACATTTTTAATACCTCCTTCCGTAAACTATTTGCAAGTCGACGTCAATCACATAAAATAAATCGAGTTGGACCGGCCTTCAATAGAGTATCTACATCCTACATACAATTTTTGCGGCGCTTTTCTTTTTAAAAAGTTTGATTTTATCCCATTGATAAAATCTTTTTTAACGTTGGCAACGCGGCCGCCACCGAGATGCGGGCGGCCGCGCTCAGCAGCGCTCGCCGCGTGATTGTATGTTAGAGTGCGGGTTGCAACCACCGTTGTCGGTTGGTTACCATCCATCTGCTTCACGGGATAAACGTTAAGCCTGAAAAGTCCTGACGTGACACATAATTAAGGCAAAATGAAAAAATTAGCCATTTTAACCATAAACAAATTTAGCAAAATAAAGCAATTTTTGGAACGATTTCCAGAACGACTGATGGGTCCACGGTGAATTATGTATTGAAAATAAATGTTTTTACTGACTTTTCATGGTTGCTTGATTAGTTTTCTTTTAGACTATTAGACTCATTTTTAATTTAATTTGTGTGATAAATCGCACAATAAAGCTCATTCCATTCCACAAATACTGTCATGATGTGCTCTGCCAAAAGTTTAAAATTTAATAAAATTAGTTGAAGTCGTTTTTTTGCGGGCATCATTCGGTTATGGTGCCAGAAACGCTAACACAATAGCTCCGAAGACCGTGATAATTATTTTTTGTTATTTGTGTTGTTAATGAGTAAGCAAAAATTTTCCGCAAAAGACGCAAAAATATCGTAGTGTTGATTAATTTTTTGAGTGACGTTTTTAGAGCTAAGAGTTACAAAGGAAGTCAAATTATTTTTGGCGTTGTCCGTTACTAGTGATGGTTCAATGTTATCTTATCATGAAAATAAATGCTTTTCCCATATTTTAATGGTTGTTCCATGGAATCTATTTATCGAATTTTCTGGAATCTGGATTAAATTTTTAAATTATCTATTTTTCGGGTTGCAGGTTGACTCGTCCTCTAACAAACAAGTCAATTAAACGTTTTTTTGCAGATGAAAGGCAGCGTTTCATCGCAGTTGACTAGATTCCACAGCTCTTCAGCAGCCTGAATAAAGCACAAATGAAAGACAGAAGGTCATTTAGTTCATACCGTCGCGCACGTGCCGTTCATCGCAAAGTCAACCGTCGACTTCCATCGACGAAACTGTCCGCGTCCAAAGTATCTTCTCGCCGTTTTCAGCGGCGCTCCGTTCACCCACTCGAAGGTCTCTTCATCTTTCTTCGCTCCGATCCACGACTGCTGGCCGGAAGTCAGTTTTCGAACGACAACGTTTTCAGCGCTGTTTTCAATGACAACCAAGTCTCCTCCTTCTTCAAGACACAATTCTCGCGCTTCATGCCACGACAGAGGGTCAGAATGATAGCGGTATCCCTGGCCAGGTGGGCGTATCCATACAAGACAATCATTAGCAGTTGCATTGGACGGTTGGCTGATTGACGGTTTGCCGGACAAAATTTCTTCCACTGACAACAAATCAGCGAAGCCCGAAGCGAACAACAAAGAGAGAATAAGAGAGAACATCGGGAAACCGCTGAGCAAAAATGCGAAAATTGAAACAGCGAATTTCTATCCCCGAAGAACGCCCTTCTCTGCCCTCTGTCCGCCCTCTGACTGCTTCAGAGCCGCACAGACAGCAATCAATATTGTCTGGGTAGGGCGAGGCAATTAATCTTTCAGTGGATTTGTGCGATCTGGCTGTTTTCTGGGGCAGCTGACACATTAATCACACAATAATGCTCATTCTTACTTGATTTTTGCGGGCCGCAAACCGTTTTTAATTATTAATTTTCATTTATCTAATCTTTGATTCTATTTGAGTCAATCAATTTTTGAGTGGTGAAATCGAATTTTTAACACCTATTTTGTTTTCAGTCGTTTTCGCAATTTTGCATTTATGCCTTTTGAGCATTTATGCCTGTTTGCGGAGGAGATGTTTGATTAACTGGAGCTGTCAGTGTGAGCTGATGAAAATTTATTTTTTATTTTTGCGCACCTCATCTTGTTTTTTATGAGCTTGGTCACACATATACATGTACTTCCTGCAGTTGCAAACAAATTTTGTTTATAGTTTTTATTAACACGCATTGGTAAAACGGAAATTTTAGGAAATTTGGTATTTGCGTAATCGCTAAATTATAAAAAACCCATTTTATTGTACTTGAATTCGGTCAATATCTTGTTATTAATTGGAACAAGACAGAAAAAGCTCGAGTTTTTTTTGTTTTACTTCTTCAAATTTTTTTTTTACAAAATTTCGCTCACAAGTGGAGGTCAATATTTGTGACTGCTTCTGAACTCATCACTACATTTATTAAACAAATTGTTAGTCTTGAATATTCGTGAGGTAGCGAATAGCATGAAAACGGCCATTTGGAACTCAGCTCTGTCAATTTAATCGGTTTAAGTGGCTTTTTGTATGAGCGGCTGGTTACCGGTCGCAATGCCGTTATACAAAGCCCATGTAATTTGGTGTTTTTTACTTTTCTTTTCACAACTACTTCTATTTCTAAAATTGTTGGCGGTAAAGCGATTATGAATATAGAACCAGCTTTTTCCTGTATTTAGAAATTAGTGCTCTGTTAATTTGTCATTCTAGTACTCGACAGATAGCGTGTTAAATGTTAGCAACATCAGGCATATCAGGCATCAGGAGTGAATTTAATATTACTCTAAGCTTAATCACTACTCGATTTCTCAAAAGTTTACATTTTTTGCACTGCCGGTGTCCCAACTGTTTCTAATTGTGAAATTCATGAACTGAACTAAACTAATACTACATAGTTCGTATTTGTTCAAAACGCGTTGTAGCTTCAATAAAAAAAAAGATTCATTTTTGTCATCCCCAAGGACGTGTTTAGAAATCACTGTAGGTGCTCCTTTAACTCGTCATTACATTTAGTAGACGGCCGCTCCATTCAAACAAATACGTTGTAAAGAAAGCATCCCAGCTTAGTTCAACACATTCGCATCCGGGTAATAAATTTTTTGATTATGTGATCGCCATCGTTTCTCTAACGATTTATTTATTGGAAACAATTTTTACAGGATTTTTTTATGCGAAAATCGCTGCACGTAACAATTTGAAAATGGTTTTGTCCGACATGCATTTTGAACTTTTCATTTTTAATTCTTCCTTCGCGCGATTTTAAGCCAAAAGGGTAAAACCACATTATCAGGGAGTTGTTTATTTAAGCGATTTTTATTGCAAGAGTTCAACCAAAAAATAGAACGCAAATCAACTCCCGTAAAATTTTGGCAAAAAGCGACGTAATCATGTACTTGAGACTTTTTAACATTTTTGAACACGCCTCCCCCTTATTTTAATATTCGAGTTATTCGAATTTTATTTTAATTTGTACGGGGAACGTCGGCTTGCACTTGAGTTGCCTAATCGAATAATTTACCATTTACCAAAATTTACTGATTTACCATTTTTGGTCGGTTAATTTCAATCATGTTGTCCGATCTTTGTTCCGAGTTAGTGCCCGATACAACCTTTCATTTTTTTAATAGCTAAAGTCAGTCAGTTTTGATTCACTTTTTAAATACCAGTTACGAGAATATTAAAAAAATAAAAACAATCACTCAAAGCAGGAACTACATCGCAGGAGCTATAAAATGAGTTTTAAAACTTATTATTTGCAGCCTTTCCTACGACATTAAAGCAAAGTCTCTATGCAATTTCAACCGTGAATTTCAACAAAAAATAAATTTTTGAATTCCGTCTGAAGCACATAGCACAAATGTACCGCATTTTAAAAGATTTTTTGATCAAGCATCCTTGAAGAAACTTTTGCTGTAATACTGAAGCTTTTTCACAATTACAAATTCAGCCTCTTTCTTCTTCTTCTTTGAAATCAAATTTGAATTTATAATTTGAGTATAACATAGTTATAACATAGTATAACAAGCACAATTTTTGGAAATTAAATCATATTAATATTAATTTGAATTTTATTTGAACAGTATTCAACAAACAAGCTGTTTTTTGTAACATTTTTGAGACTTGCGGTAAACCGTTTTTCTAACGGCGATGTGAAGGACACTTCTATTCGTGTAAGTAACAAACAGTTAGTATTATACCGTATCGCGTTGTAGTACCGATTGTTCACCAAACAAGCTTCGTTTTTGTCTTTAGATCTTGCGATTTTAACACTTCACTAATGATTACTTTTGACATAAGAAAAGCGATACTTTGTTGGATACTGTGAAAGACGATCTGAAGGACACTTCTATCTTCAGATCTGTCGGTACTTCAACTAGTGATTATTTTTGACATAAGAAGCGCGATACTGCGTGATTCATTCTTTCCGGAGCTTTGCTCAATCAAGTACAAGTTTTATTTACGACCGTTTGGATTTTAATTTTAAATTTTTATTTTTTGAGCGTTTTTTGAGATTTTTTAGATTTGAGATTTTTCCGCAAACACTTTTCAGCCATGTGGATCAACAAAAAATGTAGAACTGACATTTTCCAATGGCGATTTTCCAGTGGTAAACAAAACAATTAGGTTGAGATCCAAACCACTATTTGCGTCGCTTCACTTCTGTGTTCAGCATTCAAAAATCAAAGGTGAATTTTGTAGGCCCTAATTTCAAGTCCTTTACAAGTCCTTCAATCAATTGGCCCAATTTACGATTGCTTATTGTACTTTTTAGCTTACAAAAATTTTTGATACAGATGATTCGCAACTTTCCTCCATGCTGACATCATTACTTCCTCTTATTTCAATCGCCATTTACTTTAATTTCAAATGTATCGATGGTTGAGATGTAATTCATTAAAGATACTCGTTAAAATAACATTTTTTATCATTTGTTATCTTCTGCTTCTTCATCTACTGAAAGCACAATTTTGAAGATAAAGGAAACATTGAGCCACGAGCTACGAGCTAGGTTTTATTTAAAACCAAATTTTTAAAGTTTCTCACGACCTGTTACCCGTTTGCCCATACGACCTTATTTGGTGTCATTCTACTTTATACCGAAGAGCCACTTTTATTATTCGAAATCTCCGAAAAACGTGATACTGCGTGATTCACATTTTTTCCGGAGCAATGCTTATCAGTCAAGTACAAGTTGTATTTACGAACGTTTGGAAATAACTCCCGGGAGAAATGTGTTTCATGCTTTTCAAAGTGTTTGTATGTCAATTTGTTGCATCTGTATTGAGTTCTTGCATGGCAATCTGAATAAAATCAATTTCTGAAAGTCAAGTTTTTGAACGGAATAGGCCATTGTTGGGTTATCTTTTGTTCATTTGTTTATTAACCTTTAGAAGAACTTCTGCAAAAGACTATTTTCTCTTGGAGTCGCTACAATATTTTTCACCATTTGGCGCTTGATCTCAATAACGTAAACATTTTTTAAAAATTGTAATTAATAAAGTGCTGATTTTTGCTGATACGTAGAAGCAACTGTGGCCATTGCCTTTAAGTGATACGTTTTTTAGTTTTCTGGTTACGGCCGCGCAGCACTATGACTAAAATCTGCATTTTTGAATGTCAACATCAGCAATTTTAGTAGTAATTGCCCATTGAATTTTCAAATTCTCGGGCATTGTGTAATGGTTAGGTAATGCGACTGAAAGTAGCACATGAGCAGAAATCAAAAGTAGATTGTTTGGGAAATGCTGCCTTTTGCGCCGTTTTTAATGACATTTCACGCCAATTAAATCCTATTTTACCATCATCATCCACCGGTTCTTTGAAACTTTGAAGTTTTTCTAGAGTCTTCGTTTAGGGATGAATTAAAAGGGACTTCCAAGCACATTGCAACTGAATCTACCAACCAATGCAATTCAGCAACACATTTTTATCAAAGAAATGAGATTGAGACTTTATTGGATAGCATTCTTGAACAGAACTACGTTGATCCACGCTGCTAGGATGGCAAGGGACAAAGAGATATGGTATTAAGAATCCGAGCCGCCAATTCTTACCAACAACTCAAATCTTCGCCCATTTGATGTCCCAAATGTTGTCCAACAGGCAAGTCGCTGTGACTTGTACTCCGTCGCCACGTCTCCACACGATGATCTGAAATTGCAGTGGTACTCTCGGGACGATGAACCGTGAAGATGGAAGCCGGGAAGCCGCTTTCGCATCCTGAATCTCGGGTTTGAATCCACGAAGCTCTCCGAATTTGAAGGAGAATTGGCCGCGGAAATCAGCTTTTGAGGTTTTCGGAGTTGTTTTGAAGAGACGCTCGAAAAAGGATTTGCTGTAGACGTCGTTGTACAACGTGATACTGATGAAAGGATTCGAAATTGCGTATTCCTTAATCGCCAGGCGAACTCCTTCAGACCACGATCGTGACTCTAGCGAAAAGCAAACCAAACCATTCGCTGATTTCAGTTTATTCTTGAGGAATTCATCGACTGGTCGACTCCACGTGTTACAGTACATCGACCAAAACGGTACAGACCGGTAGAGCGACAGTATCCTGGTCAGTTCACCGTCTGGAAAGTTGTTCTCGCAAATGGTCAGCATGGGATAATTGTGAAGAGGAATCGTGGTTTTCAGGATTGAGAGAAGCTCGGTCACTGTAGCCTTTTGATGAGTAGCTGCGCTCAATCCAAAGTCCACTTGCTTCACTTGCAGATGGTTTTGGTCGATGTTTTGAAGCTCTTTGAAGGTGATACCGCGTTTGCGTTTGCCACGTTCATCGAGCTCTTTGAACCTGTACGACCACGCTCCGCTGTCATAGCTCACAGTGATGCTCACACGCACCCGACGATCCGAGATTTCGGCGGCCGCTTTGTTCCAGAATTGAGCACGAATCGTTCTGAGGTTCGAAAGTTCAAAGAGGTCCTGAGTGTGACAGACGTCCTCACAGAAGGCAAAGGGCAGGAATTCCATGTTGAGCGGAGAAGAATGCAGGTTTTCTCGTGTAAATGGTGTTGATGAAGCGATGCCAGCGCACCCTAGGCGTCACATTAGGCAGTGTTTGGTCCTCGTTTGGTCGCTTTTTTGAGGCGGAATCGAAGGGAATAGAAAGTGAGATTACTGCGAGACCCACAGTATACCAACACAGCTGAAAGAAATCAAAATATAAAGCAAGAATGGATTTTCCAGACGTTCTTTTAAGAGAGCACTGTCAACGGATTCATTGTGTGCGATGTCGAACTGTACTGTACTCTACAGTTGGAGCTTCTGCCATTGGATAAGCCATACAACTGGATAAGCATTTCAAGCAATTTTATCTTGCAGCTTCCATAAACAATCGCGGAATTTATTTCAATTCATCATACTGAAACAAATTCACGATATTCATGAAAACACCGTGTCAATATTCATCTCAAGCTTAGAAAGACTGCTTCGGTAGCCGCATTGTAATCTGCCGGCCATCTCGCGTTCCAACGAAGCAGTGTGCGAGTTTCAAACTTTGCCGCCCATGTCTACGTATCGCGTGTAGGTGCGCGGTTCTTGCATCGGACTGAGTTGGTGTACTCCGTTTCCGCTTTCTTAAGTGGCGTGCGCACCTTGTGAGCCTGTCGATTTACAAACGTCTGAGAAGACAAAGTTCACCGCATCACTACAGGATCAGCGAACCGCTGAAAATGTAATTCGCGTCAAGACGTTCAAAATAGCGGCTCACCTTTAAATTCAATTAACGGTGAGAAGAACTCGCATTGAATTGCGTGTCGTAATGCAACATGACGGTCGTTTTGCTGTCAATGCGAACCGTTTTCAGTAATTCTTCAATAGTTGAGCAGAAGCCAGCTGACTAAATGAATTTGAAAACTACTGACTTTTGTGGAAAAAGCCCAGTTTATACTCACCAAAAGGTTGTAGAATA